>JAGGAT010000046.1:0-106403 GCA_017657195.1 Termitomyces sp. T70a
GACTCTGGCAGAGGGACCCTTAGACTTGTTCTCTTTGGATTCCCCTCTGCCAGGTATTTACCCACTTACTATTCTTGTTATATTTACCTTTTAATATACTTTGGATTCCCCTCTGCCAGTTGTGTGATTAGCCACAACCTCCGGAGGTCGCCCTTACATGATCCTCCTCAGGCACTTCAGACAGCACCACAGTGTGTGCTGCTCATACATGTCCCTGTGGAGCCGCTTTATATGGTGCCTAACATTCTCAAGATAAGTGGCCTTTCCTGTCACAATTGTAGCACATTATTGGAGATGTGCTATCTCAAGGAGGGTGACCAACTATATTGGTCACCACTTTGGGCAGCTACTCCACTGCCACCTGTCAAGATTTTGACAGTAGTCCATGCTTCAGAGCAACATGCCCCATGCCTTGTATTGCTAATGGTAGAACCTGAGGTTATACTGGTGTGTGAAGTCCCTGAGGGACCTCTTGTCATGGTGGTGTATCATTACTCTGTTTAGTGACTACAAGACCACTACATCCTGTACAATTTTTGCTGCACTCTAAATAGTGTGCCACAGTCTTCAGGCTGTTTTCATAGGCTCTAGCCTCAAAAACAAACTCCTCAATGGTGTTCACCTCTGGTGCTAGTCTTCCATCATGAATGAGAGCGATAAGAATATCAGAGAGAATACTCTCTAAAAATAGCTCTCAGATTGTAAATTCATTGGGGAAGACCATCATGTTCTGAGCCTGGTCTAGCAGGGCATCATAGAAGCCCTGCACACTCTTATCTGCAGTGTACTTTACTCTTCAGAATGCATCACAAGCATTCTGCATAGTCAAGGGCTGCACAAAGCAATCATACAAGATGAAGACCACATCCTCAAAAGTCCAGTGCACCTGTGCTCTATTCACATGTAGAGTGTGACACAGGTACCACTTGAGTGCTGAAGCACTCAAATAATCCATGAGAGCAAGAACCTTTTTGTGTTCTCACTCCTCTCCTCCTAACTGAGCCATTGCATAGTTTATGCATATGCTCATCAACCAATCTTTAAGTTCACTGAACTTGGATGATCCAGTGTAGGAGGTCACAACCTTTAAAAGCTCTGGTTGCTTGGGTTTCACCTTCTCTGGCATTACAATTCGAACAGCTAACAACTGTTCAATAGTTGCACGCAAATGATTATGCATTGTCTGCTGATAAAATTTGTGAGCTTCCTCCACTCCTGGAGTATCAAAGCACCCACAATGTTGAGGAGGCATTTCAAACTTCCTCAGCTGCCATGTGTCTATACCCACTTGAGGATATAGAAGTGTAGAAGAACTATTACTGGTGATGCAAAATGTAGTATTGACTATGAGTAAAAGTTGACTTAATAAGAATTAAAGTCGACTCTTTTAATAGGACAATACTGCTTCACAAGTTCTCGGAGCTTTAGTAGAACTTATCTCACACTTTAAAATGCAGCAAATATAGATTTATTGATTTTATTTAAGAATAAACCTGAGTTCACTCCAAAAATGGGGTTCAAAGCGATATATTAAATCAAAAACCCGCTGAAGTCAATCTAGAGCTCCTAGGTCAAAGAATCCACTCGCTGGGGATTCCGCACCGTGGCAATCAGATTGCTTGCCCAGTGTCCTCAAAAACCTCTCTTTTTATACCATTCTCCTCCCCTCCAGACCATTGTTCCGTCTGCATGTTACCGTGTCTCGGAGCGCAGGTTGTCGCCGTCCTTTGTTCATACTTTGTTCGTGTCTTAGCCTGTTCCATCCGGTGTCCGCGTGGTTTCCGTTCCGTCATCCTCCCTCTTCCCTGCTCCTTCCTCTATCCTCTTCTCTCGTCCTCTCGTCGTGTCCGTCCTATAGTCACGGTAGCGTCACGGGTGGAGCGTAGAGTATGGTGTATGGAGGGAGCGTGTAAGCAGCTTTTGCTTTGGCGGAACTGGGGCCGCAATGATGAATGCTCGGTTGTTTGATCCTGGATCATTGATCCGTGATCCATGATCTTGGCTCAGAATCTGCGATCAATGATCCCGAATCATGATCTCGATCAGCAATCTGTTGATTTCATCATTGCCCACAGCATCATCGGCTAATGCCGATTAGATGCTTCTGTCTTCGTTCCCGCAACCCGCTGGCATACGTTGGGCGTCGTACAATATGGTTTCTCGTTTACGGTACTGAGTATGTCTGGCCTACAGTTTTTGGCTTCTATTAATACATCCTTGCTTACAGTTTTCAGCAGTTTTATGCATGTATTAGACAAAACAATATTATATGTTTTTCTCAGTTTGGTTGCGAGCAAGACTCGCCCCGTATCACTGTGATCTTTGATGAAGTAATGCTCATAATCCTTCATATCACCTTGATAAAATTGTTGCAGAATGACATGGTCATTCCATGTCAGACCTTACTGTTGTGGTATGTTGTGCCATACTGAGGCACAATTAAGATCTGCTGTAAATGCAGATCCTTCCTCAGTTGATGCAGCTTTATTTTTTATTTTTATTTTTTTTTAAATCAATTTATTTCATGCTTGGTATCTAAGACCATGTTGCATGGTACTACTGTGGACTACAAGAGCTGCAAGAATCCATGCTCCCCCATATACGCAGAGAATGAGCAGGCCAATGTTCCTTGATTGTTTTTGATCACACTCCCTTGTTATAACTGAGGTTATTTTTGGCATGCTGGGTGCTACTAGGCCTCTGGCCAATGGTCAGGAGTAGGGGGTTGAGCTGCACAGTCATGCCCTCAGCCCTGGAAAGTTGGACATGAGAGGGTGGGGAGAGGTGATGTACTGGAGCCAATGTTTTAGAGGGGTTTATGTGTTGAGGGTAAGTAGGGTTTGTAAGTTGAGAATGAGTGGGATTATGTAGGCCTTGGCAGGCCCATCTGCAGGGCTGGTGCTGGGGATTCGCATTTCTCAAGACATTTGGTGGCATGGATGAACTGAAAGAGCAGTTTAAGTGTGGCCAGCTTGGTCAGTAAGAAGGATAGGGACTCAGCTTTGTGTCATAGTTTCCAGCATAGGTAGTGGTGTCTCTTGAATTGGTAGTGGTGGCATTCTATGATGAGATGTCAGACTGTCTCAACTGTGAGGTTCCCACAGTGTGGGCACACCAGTGTTTCAGAGTATCTGATGCAGAAAAAGTAGTAGTTAAAGGGGACATGGCAGGTGCAGAGTTGTGTGAGGAGAGTGGATTGTTGTCAGCTGAGGGGCTGGGTTAGGTAGAGGTATTTTTTTAAGGCAGAGATTGGTCAATGATGTGGGTGTCAGCATAGCATGGTGACCATTTTCAGCAGCTTCTTTATTTGTCAGTGAGGTTGATGAGAGCTGCTTGTTGAGTCACAGTGATGCTGTTTAGCAGCAGGTTATGTTTGAGGAGCAGTGAGAGCTTCTTGTCATTGCTTGAGTAACCTTTAGCAGCTTTCTTAGCGAGTTGGTTGGTGTGTTTGTTGGGCTAGAAGCCGACGTGGCCCAGGGTCCAGTGGAGCTGTAGATCAATGACATTGCAGGTGCAGTTGAATCATAGAGCCCCTTTGTAGGCAGCACATTGATGCTTTGTTGCTCATTGGAGGCAGTCTTGTTTGGTGTGGAGGTGTTTGGCTGCCATGTGAATGTGATCAAGGAGGTAGTGGGATAGGTGGAGGCATTGGTTGTTTAATGCTAGCAGCATTGCTTGGCTGTCACTATTAATACTGAATTGTGCAGTAATTTTGCTTGTGAAAAGGGTCAGTAGGTAAAGAGCAAGGAAGACACTCACTATTTCAGCTTTATATATGGTGTGTTGGAGCTTGCTGCTGAGGTGATAGCATAGGTTCTGCTTCTCAACCCCTTTGACATATAGTATCATGGAGGCACCAATACCATCTTTGGAGCCTGATTCATCACAATAAATTGCTGTGGGGGCTGAGGCAAAGTTGTTGCTGGCAAGAGCCAGAGCAGATTCCTTGTCTTCTGCAATGATAGTTAAAAAGGAGGGCGTGTAGTTTGGTTGTTGTCAGACAGGCTTGACAGTCTCTATAGTGTTAGGAACAACCACAGTAAGGTGAAAGAGGTGGTGTAATAGGGAGCAGTGCTTGGCAATGTAGCGCTTGGCCACATGACACACAAGGGGGAAGAGGAGATAGGATCAAGAAAGAGAGGAAAAATGTACTGCTGCATGGAGTAGTACTTTCTTGAAGAGGAGTTCAACTGGGAGCAGGTAGGAATGCATGTCTAGTGTGTCCCCAGCTGTTGTACTGAGGGCTCTAGTGATAGTTTGCATGATGGAATCCAGATACAAGTTTGTTTCTGCAGGGTTTGTTGGTGACCTGGATAAGCAGGGCATTATAGAATGCATAGAAGAGCATTGCCAAGGGGCAGCCCTGTGTCATGCCATTAAGCACTTCAAATAGGTCTGAATCTTGGCCATCAAATCTGAGTACTGTCCATTAACCTGTGAGCATGCGTTCTGTTAATTTGATGTAGTATTTGGGGACTTATTGTTTGTGCATGTTGTGTATGAGGCGGTTGCATCTAGTGTTTGGGAAGTGTGGTCATTCAGTGATGGGCATATAAGGGAGAATGTGAGGAGAGGAAGGGACAATAGCACATTGAGGCTATTATTGTGAGTACAGTCATTATAGACATTGACAAGGGTTAGGTGGCTATGGAGGCCTCTAAAGCAGACTGCTGTGATGTCTAGTGAGGAGACATTGAAGAAGGTGTAGGAGTTTGTGGGAATATTAGTGTTAACAAGGATGATAGAGCATGCATGTGTGTTGCCATTGCACCAGCTGTTTTTGAGGTAGTGAGTTACCCATTTCGAAGTGGCTCTAGTATTGCTAAGATGATTGAGGTAGGGCTTCTGCAGCGCCAGGACATCCCAGTCATCCAATCAAGCTATACCAAGTAAGGCTTCTTGAGCTAGGAAAGCCTTACACAGGTTTTGCTGCCAAATGCGCAGTTGGGGTGAGAATTCTATTTCTCTGGTCATTGGGAGTAAGTGGGGCTGTTAGAAGGGGGGGGGCTGCGGAGGCCAAATGGCTCAGTTTCTAAATGTTGTTCAGCATTAGCTGGAAGCTGCCTGAGCCCAGGAGCTCCAATTCATGTGAGTCAGAGACCCACAGAGTAGGTACTGGGGGAAATTTAGACAGCTTAGGTGGGTGGAGGACCCAGATAGTAGGATTGCCGGTGGGGAAAAACAGCATGCTGTTTTCTGGGTAGCGAGTATCCAGATCATCACAGCGTTTCCTGAAGCTCAGACAGTGCTGAGCTGAGCTTGAGTGAGTAAAGTTGGGTCCACATGTTACGCATTATGGGGCAGACTTGGAGGGACAGTCGTCAAAGATATGGTTGGTACCAGCACAAAAAGAGAAGCAGGTAGCTTTATTGCAGGAGGCACAAATGTGCCTGTATTCCTGGCAGTTGTTGCAATGCAGAGGCTTGCAAAGATCTTTGCAGATTGTGATGTGGTATCCAGCTATGAAGATTTGCTCCTGAAGAAGGTGGTTGGCCATGTGTGGGGAGTTGCAGGTCACTTTTAGGAAGGCAACAGTTTGCCTGGCATGTCGTTGCTCAATTTTTTTCAGCCAGGTGGCTGATGTGATGCTTCCTTGGGTCAGCCCATTTTCTCATTCAAGAGTTGCAATGTCTTTGGCTTTTGAGGGGTCGAAGACCCCTCTGCATGGTATGAAGCAAAAGATAAGGTTGTAGGCCTTATCAACAACCCATGCTGAGTTCCCAAAGCAAGACTTGGTAAGGTCCCAGATGGGGTTGTGTGCATAACTTCTGAACCAGCTAGCTGATTCTGGGGTGTCAAGTTTGATGAGGTATGCACCTTTTTTGAGCCAGTTGACGCTTTGTGCAAGGGTTTTGGTGGGTGTACTAGGGGTACCATTGACTGTGGCTAGGCTAGCTCCAGCATTATCAGTCTCAGCTAGCATTTTATTCATGTGGGCTCACAGCTCAAAATTGGTGGCAGGTGTGTGTTCTAGAGTGGAATCATTGGAGGTCATGGTGACAGTGATCAAGACCATTCTTGGGTCATGTAGCAGCTATTGTTGGAGGTGGGTGTGTTGGGAGGTTGCTACTGGATTGAAGGCTGCTAGTTCATGGTGGGAGCAGTCACCATGATGTTTGCCCATGAGGGCTGGGCAGTGGAGGGGGGTGGGTGAGATTGGTGGGGGGGGCTGAGAGTTTGGATGCCATTTTGCTGAGGGAGGTAGAGACCTTGGTCAGTTGGGCTGCAACAGTTGTTAAGGCTAGAGTGGTCTCGGTTTGGGTTGTGTCACTTGCAGTGATAAATCAAGGGATGTGGCAGCACAGTGGATAATGGGGTCAATGCAATCAAGTACTTTGGCAGCAACTGCATTGGCCAGGGAGCTCAAGATCTTGTCACTGACATTATCTTTGAGTAGAAATGCAACTGCAAAGACTGCATTCTTCACCTTGTTCTCGAGCTTTGTACCTTTGAAAACTATTGCCACAGTTATGAGCATGCAAGCAAGCTTTATGCAGTCATATGGTTTGCCTGCAAGGATCCAGCCTTTTGCCTCCAACCATTTTTGGGCCTCGCCTGTCGACCTGACCAGCCCACTGTGGCTCATCAGCAGAGTGCTAAATTTGGAGCAAGCTGGGAGGGGTTGGATGGTGATTGGGGGTCCAGTTTGGTTGGCACCACTGGATTGTCAGCATGTAGAGGGTTTGGAGAGGGAGTTTGGGGGGGGGGGGTGACATGCAGGGTTATAAATGAAGGGGAGGGTGGTTAGATGGACACATTTTCTGATTGGTTATTGAGCCAGGTGGGCAAGTGCAAGGTCTTTACTTTCAGAATATGCAGGCTTGAGTGGCTTGAGTGGCTTGAGCTATCAGGACCCCAGAAGAGGTGGTGGTGGCTGAAGATCAAGGTGCAATCCCTGCAGCTTTATTAGAAATAATTATTCCTAGAGCTGCTCTCCTATGGCACTCCATTGTGGCCTGTCTGACTGCATAGTTCTGAGGCATTTTCCCAAGCTGCTGAGGTGCTTGAAGCATTGAAAATGCTTCATTGACTGGTGACAATAACAATGGTTTGTCACTTCTTAGAAGGGGAGACAGCCACTTGGAGAATACTTGCAATCCTTTCTGCTGCTTCTTCTGGAGGTATTCTCTAACCTCCTGTTCCAAGAAATCAATATAGTGTTGCATGAACTCTTCTGGGGTATAAGGAATAATGTTATCCCCTAAACTTTGCTGGATAGCAATATGTTTAGCCACTCAAGCAGCTAAATGTTGCCTTGTAGAGGCTTTTAAAACCTCTACACGGTCCCTCCAGAAGGCAAGGACTCTCTGGTTGAGAATCTCCTCTGGACCCATCTCTCAGTCTGTGTCTGAGGTATTGGGGGCTTCTTCAGGAACCATTTTGATGTAGGCTGAGAATGTTGTTCTTTGTCCTATGCCCAATGTTGAGCCAGCTTGCAATGGAACTGGCTCCTCTACATAGAGTTCTCTTTGGATACCCTGCACACCTATCAAGGTGTGCCAAGGACATCCAGTTCTAACTACTGAGCTCTCACAGAGCTTGGTCTGGCTTGCCCCTCATCTCACACTAGGAGTGACTGCTCTAGTCTCTCCACTCTGTGTGGAGGGTCGACCATCTTCTGATAGTCAAATGGGAGTGACAGAAAAGAGGCCTCCTGGCATTCCTCCACCTCCCATACCCACAGCATGATGTGACATGGCATTATTTTCTACTTTCCATGGAGCACTCTGGAATGCTCCACTTGCTGAATTCCTGGGATCATGCCCAGAAACCCCTTGCTCTGTGGACATCGGTTTGCCCACTCAATTCTGTAAATGTTCTACTCTGTGAACATTACAGTACAATCACAGATTGGTGTGTTTTGAACTTCTTTTGAGGAAGTTCAATGCTTGCCATAGCAAAGATAGTCAATATAGGTTGACTTAAAAAAATGTAACATGGTTACTGAGCCTTTTCATGCACTGCACCATAAATCAGAACCTATCAATTGATTCTGGCTATGGTTGTGCAAAAAAGACTACTTAAGGTTATGTAAGATAACCTTAACTTAATAAAATAGAGAGAGAGATTATGTAATAACTATTTTATAATAATTATAGAGAATAGTCCATGCTGTAATGACATGGCCCGTTACAGAACTCCAGTGAGAGAAAGAGCAACTTCATAAGGAGGAAGAGTGCTGAGAGCAAGAGGAAGGTATGAAATGTAAGCATGTCATTGGCAATGGTGGTGACAAGCATGGTGACAACCTTTGCCTCTCTAACAAATGCAAGAAGCAGATGATCATAAGTGATGATGAATTATAACTGAACTCGGATGAACTTGCATGGACTTTGTTGCTATTTGTGCTCGTGGACTACGTGCTCGGATTCAAACCTTTATTAGCTGTCATTGTTTTTATATTTGTGTTCATGGATTGTATGTTTACAATGTGTAGTAAGTAATTCATATTATGAACCATCCTGATAAGACCCTTGTAAGCAACAAGAAAGTATAATTAGAATGACATGGTAATATAAATACATGAGAAGACCCTGAATATATGGTGATCTTCAGAGAGAACATATCCTGGGATGAGGATTATAATCCTGATCTTATGCTGGTTCCATTTTGCGGAACTTTGGTCTAACGATGATAATAGTAATATCCAGTATAAGTCCAGTATAAGGGTGTCGGACTTTCCTGCAATGACCTGGTATGACGACTAATATATAAGACCTCTGGGTTGGCATGAGTGCCATTATTTACCCATATATTCTAACAAACTTTTTGCTGATGGGCAAGTGATAATCGTGAAGTTCCATTATGAACAGTGTTGCGTAGGTAGATGTTATGGACATGCATTGCAATACGCTCTGCTGAGCAAAAATGCAGTGATCCAAGGAAATAAATCCCTCCCCCGTCCCAGAAAATGCCTGGTCTGCAAGGACTAGATTTTGGTAACATGATAATATCAATCCGCCTTTGTGCGCGTTCCAGGACCAGCTATCTCAAGTGGGCCAAGTAGCTGATGACTTTAACAACCTCCATTGTCATCACAATATGGATCAGCAATATCCGTGTTCTTCAAGTTTGAGTTAGCACACCAAGGAACCTCCGTATCTTACCGCTACAGAAAGGTTGATGGAATATAAAAGTACATCAAGTTGTAGGGCCTAACATGGAGATGTCGACAGGCCTTCCTCACATTCTGAGCCATAGTTGCACTGCCAAAAGCAGGAAATTGGGGATCAATTTACAACGATACACTATCCTCGTCAATGACCAACACATAGGAGGGTCTGAAGGTCTGTCTTTCAACACACCGATGGGGATTCTTTCTGATAAGATCCGGAGACATCTTTCAACATCTTTTAGGATTCGAGGGTATTCGAAGTCCAAAAAATGATCAAGGAAGGATGATCTGCAACGCGGCAAGTTTGGAATATATCAATAACTTTGCAGTCTAGTGCTGCCAGAAGAGACGGCCCAGAGCTATTTGAACCGCAGCTCGGTAACGTCTGCAACTCTACTGATGAAAGAATGCGGTTACTGCCGAGACTGGCGGAAGAGTTGTACGATTAAATCAGGCAGGATGTACGAGTGCACTACATACTGGAAGGAACGGTCAGTTGTCGGTGTCAGCGGCAACTACTACGGGTGACGTACCAGTTATACTACATGAAAACACAGGTTGAAAGATTACAAACAGCTGGAACTCTTGTGACGAGAAATCACATTGGAACTTCAAATCAAAGGCGGGGGTGAAAGATGAGATGACAATCAAAATAATCAAGAAGGGAAAAACGACCCAAATTCAAAGTCCCATCCGTTCGCGTAACGTCCGATCACCACTGTGCATAGAATCATTAGCGGATGCAGAAACTTGTGTATGGTCGTGCCCTGTCCGTGACCCCCGCCCACCACTAAATGCATTCCTGCCCCCGCCCCCACCTCCGTTCCGACGATGCCTTCCATGCCCTTCACGTTCCCTTTCGCGTCCTCCTCGTCCCCTCTCTCTATCCCGGTCACGATCGTGTTCTCGTTCTCTATCCCACTCACGCTCACGCTCACGTTCGATCGACGGTGGCCTCGCGCGCAGGTCCTCGTCCACCTCCATTTTATGATAACTATTCGTTCCCCTCCCTCTGCGGGATGAAGGCGCGAAGTCACGCGATGAGCTGTGGGTCGCGCGGCCGTGAGACTTGTGTTGCGTTGACAAAGGTGCATTCGTCCGTTGTAGCGGCGCATCGGAGAGCCGGGGTTTTTTATACGCTCTCGGTCCAGTTGGAGGGATCTTGGAGGGTCCATTGGTGAGGTTGGGACTAGGCTCGATGGGAGGCATTGGATGGTATGGAGCGCGAGGAGATTGGGATATCGATTTGGTGCTGTTGTTTGCGCTTGTACTAGGACGCGCAGAGGCGAGAAGGGTACTGTAGGATTTGTCAAGTTCGTTACTTGATAAAATTAGGCGCCAGACGTGATCAATCAAGGGAATGTACGCACGATAGTGTGGTGATCACTTGGTGGGAATCTGCAAATGGGTGGGGATTGGCAATTTACTTTGTGTAAGCAAAGTATATACCTCGTAATGCACCTTCCAGCCGTGCTACGACCCTTCGGAGACCTCGTACCTCCTCTTTGAGTCTTCCTGTTTCTCCGAATTTCAAGAGATCGTAAAGTTCATCGTTTTCTTCCTGCAGTGTTCGTGCTCGCTGTATGAGCGCTGCGTTTACCGTATTTGAACCCGCAGTCACACCTGACGGGGTCGGGGCAACGTGTAAATGGGGTGACAACACAGATACCAGCGCTGGTGGCAATGTGACAGGCCCTGTTGACAGTGGCCCGGGCTGAGAAAGAGTGGTCTGGCGCAGATGTGCGAGCTCATCCTGCGTGCATGGAGTCAGACGGGCGTTAGTTAGCGCAGTGTCAAAACAAATATCTCACGGTGAGCTCGGAAAGTTGAGAGTCGCGTTGGCGTAAGAGAGTCTCGAGTTCGAGCTCTCTAGAAGAGGGCAAGTCCATAGTTAATGAGGGAGAGGGCGCGATACCCTCGTGCAATACGATACGAGATGATGGGGCTGTTTCCGTTTACGCGTGTTCTCTACTACTTTTCTAACAAGCTGCTGGACCAACGTTATTTCGGTCACTTTTGTATTAAAACTCATTTTTGCACATATAGAAAACTCACAGAAAGGCAGGCTCGAGCTGGTGCTGTGCTGAAGATGGTATTCGAGGAGGCGTTTTACCTACCTCGTTTGATTGATGGCGCCAAAACGCCAAGCATGACCAAACAACGTCTGGTATAAAATATCGCATTTTTTTCGTTCTTCCTTCATAGCAATTATCGTGATACTTGTCTCTATGGGTCAGTCTCTTTCCTCATTTTCTTACATTTTTCCTTTCCGGTGATGTCAATCTTATTCACACTGTTTGAGCGAACGTGGTAGAACCACCGCCGCGATGAATGATTTCTACAACGGTAGCTGAGCTTCCTTTTCACATTTCATCTCTTTGACTCGAGTTTCTTGTCGATGCTCATGAATTTCTTCACTTTAGGACTGTAAACTGGACAGTGTTCACAAGCAAGAGGTACATATACAGTATTGCGTTGTAGTGTGAATCACGAGAATTTTGCTAAATTTACAAAGTATCTTCGTCAAGCGCGCCTTGCGGAATTTGTCCTTGATGTTGTGTGAGAGCACCTGAAAGGATGTAGAAAAAAGGAGCCGATTTAACAGGCGGTGGCGATGACTGATACCCAATAATTAAGTTGCAGCGGGGACAGTTAAATCGGTACTGCTGCTCGTGTCCCTCTTGCCTGGTTCCAGACGTGTAAGCGAAGCTTCGGTGCAGGGTCGTAATACGCACCTTTCAAGAAGAATGGGATCGCTTGGAACAGCATTCAACTTGAAGACTCTCGCATTCCCTGCCTCACTGTCTTGAGTACGCATGATTATAGCTTTGTCAGTTTTGCGTCGTGGCAAAGAAGCCAGGCTTTTGTCAATCACAAGCTGCAACAGAGTCAGAAAACTGAGTGAGAATATTTGTTTCGGGCTTACGATGAACTCGCCACATATGCAATCTGAAAGGGAAAAAATGAGCTGCTAACCGTATAGATCGAAAGTTGGACTCTACAATAAACACGAAGAGCTGCAGCCGAGGAAGCGGTTGGCCGTGCTGTGGAAATCACGATCAGGGCTGGCGAAATAGTGACAATAAAATGCGTAGAAACATACCATCGGTCGAGGATGACACCGCCGAGCGGGAGATGACTTTTGGCATGGCAGAGATGGGACTAATTAACGGAGAACCAATTCCGCGCCCCAGGCACGCACTGCTTCAAGCACTGCATCGTCACACACGTGATCTCTTTCACCTATCTATTCAATTGTGGGCATGCCAACTCTTTCCTCCATCCAACTGTCCGGTAGTTCTTGATCGATATACGATTGTGTTCTCCGCCCCAAAAATGGCCGAAAAGGATGCCACAGCGAGACTTCGGAGGGCAGTGAAGGGTGCGCGACACTGCTTACCATCCCGAACTCCGTCGTGCTGAAGTACCATGCAGAAAATAACCTGTTTCTGGTCAAGCGCCTCGTTCAGCGGACAGACATGCGTAATATCGACCCCTCGACACGTCGGTACACTTCTCTGGCTTGGGCCGCCGTATTGGGGCATGAAGAGACCTTTGAGTTTCTCTTGGCCTCCGGTCATGACGACAAGGAACTGAGTAAAGTGCCTAATTATAATTTCTCGTTCCAGTGTTCCGTGTCTAATCAAATGGTAGGACTCAGAAAATAATACTATCCTCATGTTGCTGGCTGACAACCGTCCTCCAAACGTCTACTCTGCTCACGAAGCGGAAGGTTCTTCGGGTGCGACATTGCGCATGGCACGTCTGTACTATGAACGGTACTCCGAGGTTCTTGACTGGGCAAACGCGCAAGGAAGGACCGCCCTTCATATTGCTGCGATAAAGGGAAACGAGGAACTTGTCAGGGTGAGTTGCTCCATGCCTCTCGCGTCTCATCTGTGCTTACTTCCTTTTCATGGCTCAATAGATGTTCTGTGACCTAGGGGCCGATATAGATCTACCTGACAATAAGGGAGACACACCGCTTCATTAGTGAGTCATTCCTGTATGTCGCTGTATCGCGTCGGTCTTAGGTATTGTCGTAGTGCAAGCGCCTGGGGCCACATACCTGTGTGTAATTTTACAAGGCTTCGGTCCGTGATGTGCTCAAAATTAGCATAGGTTGTTCAGCTTCTGATAGAACGAGGGTGCCAGTTTAACTCTCGGAATGTCGAAGGTTTTACAGCTTCCGACTACGCGTATTCGTGGGTAGCTGCATATTCTTCCCGGGCCGCTGTCTAAGTCTTCTCCATTGCTTAGGTTTAGTACCAAAGATACTTTACAGGATACGGCACGTTTGACTGTTGAGAACAACAAGAAATCTCGAAAGAACCTCCTGCATGCCTTAGCGGACAGAGGGAATGATTGGAATGGGACGTCTCCTATCCCTGTGCCGCTTCCAAACCTACCGTCGAGGCACCGAGACACTAGGGTGAGGATGAGGAGCAGCTCTGGGACAAGCCGGTCTACTACCACCTCGGATTTCGGGGACTTCGATAGCAATGGCTTGGCGGCCGGCCTTAGCCAGTCATCGTTTTCCGCCTCATCATCCCCCTCGCAGCCTTCCACGGGGTCAAACTCGTATTATACTACTCAACATCTTACTCCGCAAATGACTGCCACTAGCAGTACACTGACTGTTTCCGGCTCATCATCTACCAACCCAGGCTCTTCACTGAATCCAACCGCAAACAGCCTAGCATCACTTGCTCCTATCGCTACTCGAGTGCGGGAAAGGGACGCCGATGCTAGAGAAAGATACCTATCACGAAATCGAAGTGGAAGTCAAGGAACTTCCTCAACGGACAATAGATCACAGAATGGGTCATTTTTCGCATCAGCTAGACTATCAACAAATGGGGACAACATCACTTCCTTGAACCTTGTGTCTAATGGAGGCAGTTCTACTCCTCGAAGACTACGGCCTTCAGCATCAGCTGTTCAACTTAGAACGATTCAGACACCGGCTCACACAATACATACTCAACCGGAAAGCCGCCACAGGGCCGGCACTGGATCTTCTCAACGTTCCGTATCCTCAACTTTACTTACTAGATCTCAATCCACATCGACGTCACCACGGTCGATGACTCCAGGCATTGAGGAAGGCGAATCATACATGGGTCCGCCAAGCCAATATGCCCAGTTCCCAGAGCCCCCTCTTCCCAATGAAGAGACGAGCACGCCAGTCGTGCCGCGTCGAAAGGCTTTCCATATTCTGTCGAAACCTTTGCCTCCAATCGACGCTTCTGTAAATCATCGGCGAGGGATGTCAGCAAATGTTGTTCGCGGCGCATAACTTATTGGACTTGTTTTCGATTCATATGTACTATCAGCATTTGTATTGATTAAGTATTTGTGCTCTCGCATAGTTGTTACCGGTTGTGTGTATGCATTGTATTGATATATGATTCGAGGGTGCAGAGAGTGCAGCCAATAAGAAAAGGTTGTCGGACAGCTGCGAAATTAAGTACTCGGCAAGGGTGCCGAGTCTGCAGGCGCCATGAGCCACACTCAAATACAAGTCTCGCACATGTTCCGCTCCAGCCTGTTCCCCAGCTACTCAGCATGATAGCTCCCATCGCAGACAGCGATCCTGATCCCACCACGCAGATTCCATGGCCAACAGGTAGTCCTAGGCAGGCGTCTGACCTGGACGAGGCTGTAAAACCCGCGACACCGAGTGACGATGGCGTGGTGCGTAGCGCACCGGAAACAGCCCCCAAAAAGCTAGAATCTGGGAGACGTCGTCTAACAACATGGGATCTCATTACATTGAGTATTTCGATGGCCGGAGCCCAGATCGCATGGACTGTTGAGCTGGGGTAAGCGTGTTTCTACCGTAGAATCCCCACAACTTCCCTTCCTCCCTCAGCTACGGAACACCGTTTTTACTGGGCTTAGGCCTCTCGGAACATATCACATCTCTTGTATGGCTTGCAGGACCAATTAGCGGGCTCATCGCTCAACCAGTGATAGGTCAGACATCCACAGACCATTAACTTATAAAGAGGAAAAGTTGAGAGGATTTTAATATCTATCCAGGTGCTCTATCGGACTCTTCGACGTCTAAGTACCGCCGAAGATACTGGATCGTTCTCTCTACCGTGGCGCTCGTGTTCTCCACGTTTACCCTTGCCTATTGTGAGCCGTTGGCCAGGGTTGTTGTTGATGTCCTAGGAATCGGCGCTGGCGATTGGGATGACGAACGGAAGACACGAGTGAGGAATACTCATAAAATCTTCGGCTCTAGATACTGACGTTGACAATCAAGGCGAATAACATCGCAATTGGCTTCGCCGTCGTATCGTTTTACATCTTGGACTTCGCCTTAAATGGACTTCAGGCGTCCTTGAGAAATCTTCTCCTCGACGTGGCTCCTGCAGACCAACTTAATGCTGGGAATGCATGGCATGGGAGAATGACTAACGCTGGTAACATCATAGGGTTTGGATTTGGTACGTTTTGTCAGTCGTATGAAAGGAGTGCTCAAGCCGCGATAGGTTACCTTCCACTGGCTAGGTTACCTCTTATTGAACTCCTTGGAGGTACACAATTCCGTAAATTCTGCATTCTATGCATCATCATCCTCGTCGTCACTGTCTGGATTACATGTTATTGTCACAAGGAAGAACAACGTCAGGAACCTTACAAGAAACAGAAGTGTGTCCACCACGTTTCTGGTCTTGGTCCAACTAGTTTACATTCATGACAGTAAACTGAAGGATGTTCTCTTTGGCATCCAATCTGCGATTGTCACCCTTCCAAAACCTGTACAACGTGTTTGCTATGTTCAATTATTTGCTTTCATGGGATGGTAAGTTTTTGCCATACCTTGTCTTTCTCCCTGACTGATATACTTCTTTAGGTTCCCGTTTCTGTTCTACTCGTATGCACTTTCCATCATCAAGATGTGTGTTCCGATTACTCAACATCTTCCAGTACGACCTACATGGGCCAAGTCATGGCCTATGAACTCCATCGGGAGCCTGATGCAGACTACGCTACTCGCGTGGGAGAGTTTGCCATGCTGTTATATAGTATCGGTATATCGTATTTTTGCGAAGGTCTTGGTCACTCTACTTAATTCCCCTCAGTGGGCGTGTTCACTGGATTCCTTTTGCCTCACCTTGCGAGCCGTGATCGACGCTTATTAGCACACAAGGACGATGTAGATGAGGATGCTGAACTCACTCGGCTTCAACAGACTGTCCGTGAGTGGCGTGTGGAAGCTGCCCGTCAGGGAAAACCCCTCCGACTGCCAATAATGCCTTTCCTCTTGCGTAATATCTGGACAGGGGCGTTGCTCTTGTTCACCATCCTCACCTTCTCCACCTTCTTCATTACGACGGTTGTCCAGGTGCGTTTTCCTTAGACTTTTTACCTTCTTATGCCGATCCTTTATCAACAGGCTACAATCTTTATCAGTTTGGTGGGCATCTGCTGGGCGGTGGCGATGTGGGTACCTTTCGCCATTATCATGGAGGCAAGTCACTGCCGTGGATAGTTTCCGCTGCTATAACATTTCAATAGATACTCAAGGATGGACGTGATAATCCCCAGCCCAATGCAGCACTTGCATCAAGGCGCCCATCACACGTTCGTGTAGTTTCAACACCTCCTTTGTATCGTCGCCCCCTAGACGAACGACAACCACTATTGCGTAGTCGTTCCTTTGACGGGCTTGAAAATAGTGTTCGTATGGGTGCTGTTGCTCCTATGGCAGGAGGTACCGTACTAGGAATCCACAATCTTGCGATTGTGTTACCTCAATTTATCGTAAGCTCTCATACGTTGTTAGTCTACTGGCAAAGACTGATCCCCTCGTGTTCAGGTTGCTTTGGTGACAAGTGTCATTTTCCGCATTGCAGATGGTGGATCCCCTGAGGGACACTTACTCAACGACGATAACAAGTATTACGGTAAGACGGGCGTCGGCTGGGTCTTGCGCTTCGGTGGATGTTGCACATTGATCGCTGCACTGATTGTTCGGCGAGTCCCACCCACGCCGACTGAGAAAGCTATGCGCCGCCGACTTGGCGAGATGCAACTGCTTCGCGAAGAATCGTATCCATAAGGGGATGGTTGGTATTTTTGTTGGATGTTCCTGTATATTTCTGTCTAGTTTTTCTCTCGGTTACTTATCGTTGTCGATCTAATAATGTACTGATGGGCTTCTTATTGTCATGTTTGAAGGATACATAAGACATAATCCCATTCATCAAAATTGTTGGTAGAAATGAAACGACATGGTATCGGTGTAGTCGGAGGGATTTCATCATCACCGAAGATGTCTTGAGCAATCTTTGTATCTATTTTTTAAAGTCCAAATCTCAGTTAATCATTTGTGGTCCAAGAAGAGCTTCAACTTACACGATAAAATACGTGACGGTCTATAAAAAAGTCGAATAGAAAGGCTTCGCGAAAGAGCCAAAGGTGGCCGCGAAAACCCCACGTTTCGAATATAATGTGAGAGCAAAACGCTGTCTTCTAGGAAATCAGACAGTATTCAAGTCAAACGGTCCAAGTACAAGTACCTCCTCCCTTCAAACAAATGATAGTACAGCCAGAGGATTCTCCGCCATCACCATAGCAGTAAGATGACTCTTGGTATATTGCACTTCCGTCAGGGAAATCAGTTTTGTCTGTGAACAAAGTTAGAAGGGTGGAACATCATCTTAAAGCGGGCCGTACGGTGTTCGAATACAGGTTTGCGGGATTCCATAATAACGTCATCAAGATCTTCCTCAGCCACCACAGCGAAACGTCCGGTATGAACGAGAGTTTGCTTTTCGACCAGAGCACCCTTTGGAAGGTCTTGAACGACCAAATAGAGGGTTGCGGCCCGAGGAACCTAAGTACATCGAGCTAAATTGGCAACATTGCACTTGGCACAATAACGTACGTTGCTTGGCGCATTGAGTACGCTTTTTACTCGATTGAGATCGTTGATATCGACAAGCCAATATAATGCAAGCTGCGTATGACCAGTCCATTCTTGGCTATTCTTCAGAACATCGATCACCCGTGAAACGTGCTGGCTAGCCAGCGCAGTCTCCATTGCTAGAGAACGTGGAGACGGAAGGGAGAGTTGGGCTGGGATGAGTCCAATTTGGCCAGAAATAAAGATTCGCTCTCCAGCCTATGGCGAACTCAATGGATAAGTTGTAACATGTGGGTAAAATCGTGCCTACAGTTATAGCTTGAGAGTAAGGGCCAATATTTGCTGGTGCCCAATAACTCAACCCTTGCACATGAAGCGCCTGGCGATCTTGCGGACTTTTCTCAGCAAATGCAGTACAATCCAATCGGACGCGTATTGGGTGTGGAAGGTCGACGGCAACACATGCCCGCGCTGGAGGGCTTGAGCCAAAGAAAGTAGCATAAACTGCATTAACGCGGGCGAAAAGATTGATGTCGGACAGAAGAATGTTGATGTTAGTACAATTTGAGACATCGAGTCCAAATTCATTGAGACGTGCTGCAGAGATGTGAAATCGGCACCTACGACCATAAAAGCAGAATCTTACTGACTTTGTAGCAGGTGAAAACATTCTGCGACTTCTTCCTCGATCGTGAGCTCCATAGCAGGATCCTGTATGACACGTTCAATATTCGAAATGGATACCCAAGGCCCGACTTGACGACCCGTTGCATTGAATTTTGGAACATGGGAATGTACAGTATCCAAATTCTTGATATCGATATCTGTAGATGGCAGGGACCAATCTACTGCATCACTTAACGCTGCAAAATCGCCAGATAGTATGCCAGGCATATCCAACTCAAAGCCTTGAAGAGATGGCTTAGCTTCAAGGTGTGCATTCTTGATTCGAAGAAATGCAACCGTAGCAAAACTATTATCTGAATGGATGACAGTTTCAACTTCATTCCTGAATGACTGTGTCAAAATTAGATGAATACAGAGAAGATATATGCCCGCGCACAATACTATACGATGTTTGAACAGAGGGCAGTTCAGAGTGAGGCTCTCGTATTCTCCGCCTTCCCCGCATATGTGAGCACCATATTGTTCATTCTGTCCGAATGATCATTAGTCGATACAATATTCCACCATTTGAACCTTGACCTACTAGCTTTAAAAGAATTGGCTGCATTTCTAAAAGAGTTTTACCAAGATGTTGGGTCGTCAATCCTATTCCAGCTACTTTGATAAGGATAGCCTCCATCCCCGCACCGATCATCTCCTTGAACAGTTCTCCTTGGTCTCTATTCCAAAGATAGCACAACGGTGTCAAACCAAGTCGACGACATCTTCAGAAAGCAGTGAGAACGATGATGAAGATGAAAGAAAAGGCCTCACACATGTTCCACTCGGACGCGTTGGTAATTTGACAATATCGCGCCGACTGATACCCCCAAAACATCTGGATGATGAGCCTGCAGCGTATGTTAAATAAAGGTGAAATATATGACAGAGAAGATGCGCACCTTGACTTCGGAAAGAAGGGTCAAGAGATCCTCCGTCTCGTCTCCTTCTACCGCAATTGATCCTTTGGAGTTTCGACTACCATATTCCGAGCCTTGTTCGATTGCTGTCCCTGTAATAACTCGGCGATATAAAGGGACTTCGAGTGCACGGGCAACTAGTTCTATTGCGTCTTGTCCAACAGTTTGATAGAGATAGGAATCAAGTTCCTCTGATAGTATGGTTCACAGATTATCAGATTGGTAAATTAACTAGATTCAAACCTTTGCCGGCTTCAGGACCAAGAGAAGCAGCAGCAACGAGTTCATGGCCATTTTTCGCGCAGTGTAGGAGGTTGAAACAGCTGTCCTTACCACCGCTGAGGAGGGCGAGATATTTCATTGGTCAAGAAATATGAGTCGAAAATGGTAATTGGGGTGTCTGGTGTCCCCTGATTCCCGATTTGACTCGAGATCTGATTTACGACCTTCACTGTCGACTCTTCAAATTTCCATCCTCTGCAATGCCTACTATATCTGTTGACAAGGCTGATCTCTGGGAAAGGCTCGGCCAGGAGTTTTGTAAGCAGTTCCACCTACCGCGTCAATAGAGTCTGATTAGTACTTTTATTCATAATTAGCTACTGAGGAGTTCGACCAGTTGTTATTCGAGTATGGATTAGAACTTGACGAAGACGTTTGTTGTTCCATTCTGAATGAGAACTCTACTTACGCGATGAACTATAGACAACTGCAGAAGTAGAGGCAGCGATCAAGGCTGGTTTGCCTGCAGAACGTCCAGTATGATTTTCACGTTTTGCAACAGTCGTAATCTTAACGATTGTGATATAGCAATTAAAAATAGAAGTTCCTGCGAACAGGTACCGTGTCTCTGTACGGACACAGTGGTCCTTACAATCTAATTGTAAGATCCTCGCAGATATGATTTAGTCTGTATCGAAGGAATCGCAAGAGCTCTACGCATTTTCCTACAGAAAGCCGAACCTCCACAATATCGGCTCGTATATCCGCCAGGAGGCGAGTCAGAACTCCTCACGATGACTATCAGCCCCGAGGTTTGTCAAAATTCCGAAAAATGGGGCGATCGCTCATAGGATCTTCGTAGGTGAAAAAAGTTCGCCCTCTCTTCGCGTGTGCCATCCTCCGCAATATCAACTTCACTCCACGGTCCTACGCGTCCTTCATCGATTTACAAGACAAATTACACCAAAACATCGGCCGTCGGCGACAGCTCGTGTCGATCGGGACTCACGATCTAGATACGCTGAAGGCGCCGTTCAGATATGAAGCTCAATCGCCAAAGGATATCAAGTTTGTTCCTCTCAACAAGGATACGGCCTACACCGCCGAAGAACTGATGACAGTATATGAAGTCCGTAACATCATCGTTTCTGCTTTTTAGAATCTGACTGCCCTCTTTCAGTCTGACAAACATTTGTCAAAATACCTGCACATCATTCGGGACTCCCCTGTATATCCTATTATATACGATTCTATGGACCGAGTATTATCTATGCCTCCTATTATCAACTCGGAGCACAGCAAAATTACGCTAAACACAAAGAACATATTCATCGATGTTACAGCGACCGATCAGACGAAACTTGATATTGTTGTCAACATCGTGGCTACCATGTTCTCTGAATATTGCGAGGATCCTTATACGTGTGCCTTTCCATTTGATTACTAAACAGCCTTCTGACGATGGAGACCTAGTATTGAGCCTGTCAAGATTATTCTCCCTGATGGCTCGACACGTATTTCGCCCGATATATCGGAGCGCCACACCATAGCGCGCGCATCCTACGTGAACGCATGTACAGGGCTCAATCTGGCTGCAAGTGAGGTGTCCACGCTTCTACAAAGGATGGCCCTTGGTAGCACGGTCTCGCCCTCCAATCCAGACGAAGTGCTAGTGCAAATCCCTGCGACGCGGCCGGATATTTTCCACGAGTGCGACATCATGGAAGACGCGGCCATTGCGTATGGCTTTAACAAGTTGCCTCACAAATTCCCGGCTACGAGCACGGTAGCGCAGCCCCTGGCAATCAGTAAGCTCAGTGATATTGTGCGTCAAGAATGGGCTTTGGCCGGGTGGGTCGAAGTCCTGCCGTTGATCCTGGTATGTCTCCATCCTTATTTTTGGTTCTTTCTTTCCTTAGCCAAAAAAAATTCACATGTGCGTAGTGCTCGCATGAGGAAAACTTCGACTTCTTGAATCACGTTGATGATGGAAAGACGGCGGTTAAAATTGCCAATCCAAAGTCGCTCGAGTTCCAGGTGGTGCGCACGACGCTTTTGCCTGGGCTTCTGAAGACCATTCGCGAGAATCGCTCACATGCCCTTCCCATCAAAATATTCGAGACATCTGATGTCGTATTCAAAGACACGTCGCGCGAGCGACAAGCGCGTAACGTGCGACACGCAGCGGCAGTCTGGTGCAACAAAACCGCCGGGTTCGAGATTGTGCATGGAATGTTGAACCGTGCCATGAAGATGCTCGAGATACCACTCATTGGAAACACTGATCAAAAGGCGGAAATTGGTTACTACATCAAGGAGAGCACCGGTAGGTTACCTCACGTTATTAATATAGATGATTCAGCGCCTCATGCCATCTAGACCCCGTGTACTTCCCTGGGCGTGCAGCAACGATCTACTACCGACCTCCACCCGCGTTGACAAATATCAAAGAAGGCATCAAGACTCAGCGCGATATTGAGATTGGAAGTCTAGGCATCCTTCATCCGACTGTACTTGCCAATTTCGAGATCGGATACCCATGTTCCGCGCTCGAGTTCACACTGGAACCTTTCAAGAAGAATATGAACAAGATCTGGACCAATGATGACTAGTCGAGCTACATCTGGATTAGATTGCATATGTATTGATAAACTCGGGATGACACCAAATATGAAACCGGCACCAATAACTGACATTCATATCATCATCCTACATTTAAACAAGTTCCCGGGACCAGCAAGGGGCATGAGGTTTGAGCATATATATGACTGTCTAGATTGGCCGAGGTGCCATGCAGGGAACCTCACTCCCTTCTTACCGGCTTCTCCTCCTCACCACCGCCGGCAAGCACTGTACGTTACGTCAAGCTGTGGCAGAAAACAATATGGGAAGAAGCGCACGGATAGCAAGCAAAAATGCCGCGATGTACATCCAATATTTTTGGAGGAACGGTTTTTCCGGAACAGGTGTAACAGGCTGGCCATCGGGCGTTATTGGCGGAGGTGACGCCAGGTGAGGGCTGATGTAAACACGATAGATCAATATCTGTCGAGAAAGCGGGCGCAACGAACTTACAGGGGTGGGAAGTGTGATCCCTTGAGAAAGACAGTGGTGTTCACTTTGGCAAAAGACTCAAGAGACGGGACTTTTGCCTTCTTGGATCTAGACTTTGGACAGGCTCCGTCATGAGGGACGGGTGTGACAAAGTAGTCGATAGCGTAAGGTCTAGGAACATGGACATCGACTGTATGGAGGTATATTTGTTCGGAGGTAGATTCAATGAGATGGCACTGGAATGGAAATATGACGACGGAACCAGACTGGTCCAGAGCTGCACACACGTACTGCTTTGACTGAGGAGATGTCCCAATGTTCTTCTTTCTTGTCGCCCTCGCGTTCCAGGGCGACCTGATAGAGAAGCAGGTCCTTATTCCTGACTTGCTTCAGATCATCGGCAAATGAAGATATGTCGTCTGCAAAGGAAGGTGCAGGATGGAAGGAGACGGAGTTGTCCTGTGAGATGGTGACTGTGGCACGTTGTTGGAAGTGGCCCTGGGGCTCGCTGGGATGGTAGAGGCGATGGTAGAGGGTGTACTGTGGCTGGTCAGCATAGACAGCAGGGAGGGCGAGGAAGGCGAGGACAGCAGCGAATCGCAGGGCGAGAGCCATTTGCAAAACGCCGACATTGGTCACGGGGATTGGCTACTGTTCACGTGACACAACGGAGGATGGGGATTGGACGACGGAAAAGGCCTGGGGCCGAGTATGATTGGTGGCCAGACCGGGACTGTCATTGGTCTGGACATTGTCCGCCGTTTATAAGTAATAGCCAGTTCTCTGTTCTCCGCCATGGAGTCCCCGTACTACATCCCCACCCCGCCTTTTACTCCCATCCACACCGAATTACCTCACTCCGACGGTTCCCTTCATTCCACACTCCGCCTTCTCGACGCCCTCGACGAATTCTACCGCAATCAACGCGTTTGGATCGAGCAAACTCGCGTCGCACTTGACCGTGCCTTTGACCAATCAGAGGCCATTCCGTTGAATTCACCTCTCCCGTCGCCCCCAATCTCAGAGTCTGACCTAAGCGGTCGCTCAGACAACTCCAACCCCGGCGACGAGCAGCGCGTCACGCGGCCCAGTCCTGATTGGACGAGAAGGAAAAAGGGCCTGCAGCTCACATTGGATATCCACAACGATCCCAGACTCCACAAGCGTATACGCCGCATCACATGTCGCAAAGATCTCGATCAGCGAAAGCGGATGTTGAACATGCTGGACGAGATAGTCCAGGCAAGGATGGAGAGCTGTAGGTTCACACATCGCATGGTCAGGAACACCAATAGGATGGACATCTGCCCCCTCGGTAGACGATCAGTTTAGTCAACAATGAGATGAGATGAAAAGTGCCGGCAGCCAGAGCTGAGACGTCAAGTATGTTTTGCATTTTTTTTGGAAGCGTGTGGTACAATGGGTCGGTGCTGAGTGCCCTCATAGTTAGTTTGTACCCCGGACTCGATATGATAATTGCAGGACACAAGTGTAGTCTAGTTTTAATTCGCATATAATTTTTTGAGCACGTCGACCAAGAAGATAATGGTAGCCTCGCAGAAAAGCAGGTTGTGGCAATAAAGACAAACATATTTCCTAATCAAGGGTCAGCACAGCAATAGCGTGTACAGCATTGCAAAGCCCGACTTACATCCCTTCCTATACGCAACTTTCACTCCTTCACTCAAATTTATTTTGCCTCATTCCTTCATCAATATGCCTGCTAGATATACCGCTCTCAACTCCAGAGCCGACCATGATGCCCAGCATGACATGGAGGCTGCCTTCGACTACACTGAAGACGATGACGACGACATCAACGATTCTCATGAATCGCATCCCCTAAACCCCACTCCAATCTCACCATCTACCATCCAAGTCCCCCCGACCAACCTCCCCACGCCACGGGTGCCTGGAACATATGACTTCGAAAATGTTGATTATGATTACCCGCCTCCAGGTTCTCCGCCTCGCCCGTCAGCTATCGCCCTTCCTAACGATCACGGAAACTCAAATGGACTAATACCCCAAATTCCAGACGGTGGTCTTGCTCCACGTCCGAGCTGGCTACGGAGAACAGCAGTTTCCATCCTTCCCACTAGGTTTACACGGAGCATGGGGTTGTCTCATGAGCGGCCGCAGGGCGCAATCGGTGGCGGAACACTCAATGATGGGGTCTTTGCAAATGTCACCGCTAAGCCTACACGTCCAGTGACGGTCCAAGAAGGTGATCATGTTCGAGACACGATGTAGCCGGTTTCATCGTCTCACTATGCATTTTTCAGGTGATGATACATTTGTTGTGCCGGAAGAGACACGGTCGGAAGCTCCACCTTCATACGCTTCCGCTCAAGCGGATGCCGTTCCTCCATACTGGGAAACAACTGTCCACGCCCCGTTTACACCTGGCTCCGTTGGCGATGTCATTGTCGATAATCTTCCTACAGGCTCTCTATTCTCATTCCTGTGGAACATGCTCGTATCGATTTCGTTCCAGCTGGTCGGCTTCCTTCTTACATACCTTTTACATACGACGCATGCTGCCAAGCTTGGGTCACGAGCCGGTCTGGGCGTGACACTCATACAATTCGGGTTCACACTCAGGGGGCAATTAGACAATCCCAACGGTGCAGATCAGGATGACATGTGGGGTCACTGGGGTCAAGTCCCTAGTCCAACTACGACTGAAGGCACGTCGTCGTCGTATATAGGCCGTTTCATGAATTCAACAACCTATGCTTCGGCTACGGATCTAAGTGAAGAGCAGACGAACTCGATGCTGGCGAGTGCTACTACAGAATGGCTATCGTTCTTGCTCATGACAATTGGTGGGTCTTTACAACTTTGCGAAATCATGGGAGATTGATTGACTTGGGTTCGATCAGGTTGGTTCATCTTGCTTACTTCGTTACTTGGATTCTGGCGCGTCAAACGCTGGGAAAGGAGCATCCTTGCATCT
The DNA here is from genome assembly GCA_017657195.1 of Termitomyces sp. T70a. Lineage (NCBI taxonomy): Eukaryota > Fungi > Basidiomycota > Agaricomycetes > Agaricales > Lyophyllaceae > Termitomyces > Termitomyces sp. T70a. The sequence continues at coordinate 25,821 of JAGGAT010000046.1, forward strand.
CAACGTGACATAACGCCTGCTGCAGAGACCAGTTCATCCTCTCTATTCTCTCGCGTGGAAAATAGTTTTGCACTACGTGGTTCTTCACGTCTCGATTTTTTGCGCACGGGCTTTGGTTTAGGTAGGAGACAAGGTGGCGATAACGATGATGAGATGACCCGTGCAACTGTTCGGGCCGAAGCGGGGATTGCGCAGTCTAGAAACGAGAATGAACACGCTCTGGAGACTGACGCTATGATCCCTGCTGACTCAGATGCATCCAATCGAAGTCGCTTAATTCGAGAAGCATTGGAGCATGACCGGAGGTTACATGCGCATTTGAGAAGTGCAGGGCTCTTGTAATCAAATTGAGTTGTATCTACCTCTGCGAATGGAAGGATAATTCATATAGTAGCATTTATTTCCAGAGTGTACCTTGCGATCTTAATTGATATCTTACGACGAACTTGGTACATTTAGACAATAAACTGTTTTCCTCTACTTAGTACTTTTTGGTCAACTGATGTATCTCAAACAGTACATCGGATCTGCTTTGAATCGTATATCACTAATGCTTATCTGGGATTTATCCGAGGAGAGAACACTCTTTCACTTTACTTAGTGACCTCCAAGTCTTGACCCTATAAGGTTATTAGAATTTTAACCTTCAAAATGACCCTCGGAATCCGTAAAGCTATTGAATCTGATGAAGCGGCAGTTTCACGCATTTGCCTCCTCACAGGCGACGCAGGCAAATCCGCCAAACACCTCCACGAATATGAGGAGCTCATTGGGCTCACATACGCGGTTCCGTACTTGAAACTGCCTACGACATGGGGTTTCGTCTTGATCGACGAAACGAAGAACAACACCGTTGTCGGATACATCCTCGGATCGAGGGATACCCGTGCGTACGAAAAGTACGCCGCAGATCACTGGTGGCCAGCCCTGGCTGAGAAATACCCGCCGTCCATAGCGAAGATGCCAGGTGACGTGCATTACACAAATCTGTTCAGGAACATGCATTCTGCGCCTGATGCGAATATTGCGTTTGCGGCGGCGCACTTGCATATCGACATTCTGGAGGAATATCAGGGGCAGGGATGGGGACGGAAGCTGATCTCGGCGGCGATTGAGTATTTGAAGGGCGAGAAAATCGCAGGCGAGGGTGTATGGCTGGGAATAGACCCGAGGAATATCGAGGCGAGGGGTTTCTACTCGAGATTGGGCTTCAAGAGGATCGAGGGCGCGGACGAGAATCAGTTTGGAATCAAGTTTGCGGATTACACGGGCCGCGCGTAGTGTTTGGCACAATCATTTATGACAAACAGACGCGTTCAGTCGCGCGTCAGACAAATTCCATCTTCTCGTACAATCTTATGTCGTCTGATGAATATACGCGTTCCCCAAACGCACTATCGCGTGCTGAGCGTGATACAGCCTTGCCACCTGCTTCACGTTCCACACCTCCTCCTCTGCCTCCCCGCCCCCGCAAAGCATCTGTCGCATTGCCCCAGACTGGACATGTTCAACATGCAACCCCGCGCTTACAGGACCAGGAAGAAATACAGTGGCAGGTTCCGATCTACGGTAATGACTATGTGAACCGGAGCGCAGAGGAGTTCCCCGCCCGACAAGACACCTCAAACCATCCGGATTCGGAAAGCAAACAGCGAGATTTTGCAGATAGCGACTCTACTCTGAACGTGGCCACTGGAGAAACTAACGACCCTTACAAGAAATACTCTTTGTCCTCCTACGAACATCCTTATGATATTCAACCTCCTGAGAATGCATATCCAGGTCCAGGCGTTGCTCCCCTCAATGTTCGTCGAAAACAATCACTTGTCCAGCGTAGAGTCAGCTTCTCTGAAAAAAAGCCTGACGTTTATGAATATGCTCCACAAGAAGCGACTGACGGCGATCCAAAGGCCGAAAGAGCTCTAAAAAGACGTGGACTACCATCTAATATCTTGGATTTGTATGCCATTGACAACGACGACGCGAATGAGGACTCGGAAAAACAAGGTGGGACAAGGACGCGAGGTTCATACACAAAGCTAGGTAACTCGGCGTACTCAAGTGCACGTCCTGACGTGCGTCGCCATGGATCTATGTCCTCAATAATGTCTGGTGGCTCGGAAGTCCTCGATCCTGATGATCCTCGTGTAACTGGTATAGAAGCTAAATGCTTAGAAGACCCTGAGGACGTCGAGAAGAATGCGCTGCGTCAGATGGACTATAGGACTCGCCGCAAGCATCTGACGCGTATCAAAATCGAGTTCAATGTAACCTGTTAGAAGTCCCTCTTTCCATCTGATTCCTGAACTTACCTTGTGCAGCTATGATCAATAGACAAGAATTTCTTATCAAGCTGGCAAAAGCGCTCATGATCTTCGGCGCACCTTCTCACAGGATAGAAGCTCAACTTATTGCCGCCGCTCGTATCCTTGAAGTGGAGGCTGAATTTATTCATCTCCCTGGAGTTATCATCTGTTCCTTTGGCGACCAGGATCTCGGCTGCTCTGAGACTCACTTTGTCAAATGTGCTGGCAGGCTTTCTCTTGGAGCTCTTCACAAGGTGCACTTGATCTATCGTAATGTTGTGCATGATGAAATCAGTGCGAAACGCGCCACAAATGACCTGGAAGCTTTGTTGACAGCACCTCCGCTCTATTCTATGCTCTTTCGTTGTATTTTATCTTTTTGTCTGTCAGCCCTTATCTGTCCGCTGGCTTTCGGAGGTTCTTTTGTGGATATGTGGTTCGCAGGCATGGGAGCATTCATTCTTTCTGTTTTACAGCTCGGCGTTGCAACAAAAAGCGTCTTGTATGCCAACGTTTTCGAGTGATCTCCAATTTATCTGGCCTCATCATGTTCCATCGCTGATTGACTCATGACAGAATCACTATCGCTATCTTCATTTCGTTCGGTGCTAGAGGCTTGAGTAGTATTCGAAGCCAGATATTCTGTTACACCGCCATCTCTTCAGCGGGTATCATCGGAATTTTGCCAGGCTATCTCATCCGTGAGTATTGTCCTTTTCGTACCCAACGATAAGCTAACTCTTTTCTCACACAGTAAGCAGCTCACTTGAACTTGCTTCGAAGAACATTGTATGTGGAAGTGTCAAGATGGTTTACGCATTGATTTACACTTTATTTTTGGTATGATGTTGCTGGCTGCCTTGATACGTGTGATATTCATTATAGTAAAGGGATTCGGTCTGCAAATTGGGTCCGATTTTTACCTTCTTCTAGACCGATCGATGAGGCATAGACTTGATGATCTTGCTGCTAACTTAGCCAGTAACATCGCGCTCACCGGCACTTGGATGGCAGACAATGGGACAGAAAACAGTTCCATCCCCTTGGTTGGCACATGGACCTTTACGCACGCCGTCGCCATTGAGACCCTGGATATCGTGAAAGGATGCTACCGTCCAAGGTCATTTCCTTGGTACCTCCAGCCTTTTCCATTCTGGACCGCCTTCATCATTGTTCCCGTCTTCTCCACTTTTTCATCGTTATCGAATCTTCAGCCCTTGAAGAGCAAGCAGCTTCCAGTCATGGTTTTCATTTCATGTGCGTCATACGCCTCCAATAAGATTGCCAATCATTATATTTTCAACCGCTCCGACATCGTCTCGGCTATTGGAGCCTTTACGGTTGGAGTTTTGGGTAATGTTTATTCGCGAAAAATGGGGGGCACGGCTTTTACATCAATGGTCACTGGTGTTCTTTTCTTGGTTCCTGTGAGCATCCTGATAGTTCTTTCTCTTGCATGTGGCTTAATATCGAGGCGTATAGTCGGGTCTCTCACAGGCGGGAGGCATTACTGCCAATGGAAACGGTATTGATATTGGTGGAGCTATGATAGCTGTTACTATTGGAATTACGGTTGGGTTGTTCATGAGTCAAGCACTGGTTTATTCTTTTGGTTCCCGAAAGAATGCTGCCGTCTTTTCGTTCTAAATACCCATTCCATAGTTTCTTCGTTTCAGACATTCTGTAACTCTTTTGATTCATGTTCTATGTAATATTCCACAGTATAAAATTGCGTTTGTCTAGAACATGACTGCAGGGGAATTCTCTATGCCTTCTATTGACACCTTGTGCCCCACTAGTGTCCGGATATTGTTTATTCCATAGCTGAGGATACAATGAATGGCTGACATTTATATGGAGAAAATTAGAAAAATTTACCGAATCATTGTAGGACGCTCTAAGCTGAGACCCCAACCATGAACTCGTACGTCCTTGGGGAAGCCCATCGGTTCGAGCATCTCGGGACGGAACATTCCACTATTTCCTACCTCGACCCATCGGTCGAGCATGGGGTGGAAGGCGAAAATTTCAAGAGAAGGCTAAGACAGCCAGCTCGTTAAAGAATTTTGTTGTGAATAGAATCCAATCCTTACCTCAGTATAAGGGTTATAAGCTGGCTTGAACCTGACCCTCTCGATACCCATCTTCTTAAAGAAGACTCTCATGAATCCTAGGCAGAGAAAAAGTACAATCAACATATATATCTTCTCTTGCAACCAGTTCTACATACCGATTAGATCTGCAAGTGTGAGATTGCGATCTGCGACGACTCCTTCCACTTGATGGAATTCGGCCAAATGTGTCGCGTCCATGGTTTCATTCCTGAAGACTCGATCAATACTGAATAATTTAGCAGGTCGGAAGCCGTCATCAGCGCCATCGCCGGTCGTGCTAGATCCATGAGCGAACTCTTCTGCGTCCCCTTCAACTTTTTCGCCTCTGCATTGAGCAGCTAGCTTATAGAGCATGTGTGCAGAAGAGGCGGTGGTATGTGTTCGTAGGAGAAGCTTGCTTGATTCTTCGTGCGACCAAGGTGCACGGTAGCCGGTGGATCCAAAGCCACCATGTTCATGTACTGTTGAAACACGCTTGTAATATTCCGGTTCCGGCGGAAGGGCTTCCTTAGGGTCTGCAGGGAATGGTGTAAAGGTTATAGCAATAGCAGTGCAAGTGGTAATATACCTGAGAGATAGAAGGTATCTTGAAGATCTCTAGCTGGATGTTGTTGTGGTACAAATAATGCATCGAAGCACCAGAAACCTGATTCGACGAAGGACGATGTTGGCATCTCTGCGAAGCTAGAATCTATTTAGCGGCGGGATTAAGAAGATTGACAAATATCATACCCCATTTCCAGGAAGATGTTCCTGATTTCTTCTCTGACCTTGAGAAGTGGATGGAGTGCGCCACCAGTGGTTGGGACACCCTCGGCATCGAAGTTATATTTTTTGAACGTCGACGTTTTCCAAGTGCCACTGAAGAAGAATGTCAGAAACTTGAGTGGTAGGATATATCCAATAGCATACGATGTAAGCATATCAACCGTTAAGTCAGTTTCTGGTTTCGCGGTTGATGTACTAAAACTGGGGCCTTTATTTACGGTGAACCATTGACCTTTCCTGTGTATTTTGATGAGAACCAGGAAATACAAGCTAGAATATGAACTCATACCTTTGGACAATCAACTTCCGTTTCCGCAGATCTCCTAGGACCTTTTCCCCGCTCTTCAATGTCCCCGTTGACACGATCTCCTGCAAATCGACTTTTGTAGCATCTCGGATGGTCGGTACCTGTGAATCGTTACTTTGAAGGACTCCTAGTTCAAGTAGTTGAACGCACGATTTTAACGAAACCGTCACCTTCCTTGCCGATCCATCCATTTTTGAACGCTCGTCCCTGTCCAACTTTTGCTGTCTCATCACCAACCTGCTTTTTCAATTGTAGAGGAGTAAGCGGAGCTCCTTCTCCCTTAGCGGGTAACGCGGCCCAGACGCGAGCCTCATGAGATCCTAATTCCACGATCTGCGAACCTTCCGGGGTCAACCCATGCGAAAGAGTTTCATGTGTTTCATAAACGATCATCTAAGAAACTCCATCAATATCTTGCAGAACTAACAAGATTGACACGAACTTCACGACTTAAGAGCGAGTTGAGTGCGCCCAAAATTGTGATCTGATCCTCTTGAGAAGTAGCGGGGCCCGATTGGCCGGGGATCGTCAAGGAACGAGTGTCTTCTAGGGTAGATCGTGCATCGAGAGTGTTAAGAATCAGTTGTTGCAGAGCCTCTGCCATTTTTCTACCTCAAGGAAAACCGAGGTTTCTGACTCCAAGGTCGATAATTATCGATCACATGATTCTCGATCGCATAACCCCGGTTACTTACTGGAAATTCACGCAGCGGACATTCTATATGACTTCGAGCTGCCACTTGCCGTTTGCGAGGGAGTGCAATGCCTGAATCATCGCCCTGGGAAGAAGCTTGGAGTGCTGCTCAGCCTCGACTCTCTGCCATACGGGACGCGCTCGACACAACCGCTTCCCAAAGTCCTCGCGTCATTCGAATTGGTAAACTCGATTCAGAACTCCTGGACCAGGAACTCGTTCAAGTACTGCAGGAACCTATACACAAGGCGCTTTCTGTGATCAATGTAGGCTGACATACTCCTCATACTCGTATAATGATTCAACGTGCGTGTCCAGGCCTCGTTCAAAGTTCGTTTCGACCCCGAACTTACCTTATTATTAAAATTACTTCTCTATAAACTATCTATCTGGAACACCGGCGCAACTTATGGTGCAAAACTACAAGGCCTCAAGTATAGTGTGCCTCCGGGCCTAGGAAAGACATTTACCCGTCGGTCCAACGTTTCAATCCAATTCATGGCGGGTTCTGACCCGACAGATTAGCTTCTGGTCTTCCTCGTCGCATTCTCCTACTCCATGGGACATTGACTGTGATCTTGCCATATCTACATACAAAACTTCGCTCTCATGCTCTTTCCTCCGCCTGGCCGGATGCACCATCGTCGGACCGCCGCCGGAAAGCTTGGAATGTTTTAACATCTATAGAGGCTTCCTACACACTATTAACCTTACCCAGTTTCCTCGTGTTTTTGTGGAACGGCAAGTTCGTACACTACTTTTGTCTCACCTGTTCATTCCTTGTGCCGACCAACTTCTTTAGATTTCGTTCTATAGCCGACAGGCTTCTGAACATGAGTCTCGTGCCGTCTCGCCAGCTCACGAAACGAGAAGTCAGTTATGAATTCATGAACCGCCAGATGGTTTGGCATGCATTCACGGTATGTATACTCTGTTGAAAAATGCGGTTTCTTACGAGGCGATAGGAATTCCTTCTCTTTCTTCTGCCATTGATCAATGCAAGAAACCTCCGTCGGCGTGTTAGCCGTGTTTTGAACTACGTATCTCCGCTCACCCTTCTATCATCCCTTTCCTCTAAACACAATGCTTCAACGTCTGAAGACGCTTCCAAGAAGCTTGGAAAGTATGGGCTTCTTCCCCAGGATCAATGTGCCATCTGTGCCGAGAATGCCTCCCTCAATCTCAATCCTTCCGATTCTTCAAATGCTTTTACTGCACTCATAACGATGCCTGATGAAGGGTCTTCAACACGTTTTGATTCGGAACCCCCCGCCTTTCCCATCTATAATCCGTACCTGGCGTCCTGTGGGGATATCTACTGCTATCACTGTATAGCAGAACGACTTATCCAGACTGCTGATTCTGGTGAAGATGAACTCGGGTGGAGTTGTCTTCGATGTAATGCATATGTTAAGAGTGCGGACCGGTATAATGTCGAGATGGGGAGCGACGCAACGGGAAGCGACTATGAGTTCACCAGTATCTCCGGATCTGCGTCAATAGGTAGTAATAGCGAGTCAGGATGGTCAGACAACTCGGCATCATGATTAGTTATTATGCTAGAGTCAAATCCAAGAGGGACCTGCCGGTTAAGAAAACTCTATACAAGATACAACATGAGATCGATTTGCCAGAATTCTACGGTATAGCAGCGATGTAACAGACAAAAGTATCAAACACGAGCCAGCTCAGCCTGGATCTGGCTGAGGACAGCGGGGTCAGCCTTCGACAGATACTGCGTCTGAAAGACCGAAGAGCCACATGCTGCTTCCGCCTCGCGTATGTGGGACCCAATATATGAGCCTAGATGCATAGTTCGTACAGGATCACGGTCATAAACCTGCAACGGACGTGAGAAGGTTAGGATGCGCATGTTGCTGAAGGAGGAAAGACGGACAGCTTTTCGACGTTCGTATTCTAGAGTTCCTTCTGTATCTTGATAGAAGGACGCTGGTGCCTCATCGAGCTCCCAATGTCTTCGCAGATTAAATGGTGCAGACGAGCTGAGACAGGGAAGGGTTAACGCCTATAAAAGCACCTTGAAGATATCTACCTGTTACCGTCACTATCATCAACGACCTGAGCTTCTTTGATTTCATAGAAAACGTCAACCCATAGATTGAAGATCTCTACCGGGAGTCTTCTGAGTACTTCTGGATGCGCCGTAGACACTAAAGCGGCAACACCCATAGCAGCGAGTTTACGGAACCGGGGTTCACTCATGTTGTCGAACTATGCATACGATAATGAACCTCCGACTACCATCAACAATTGAATGGGGCTCTCACTTTACCGAACCATTGATCGAACATATTGTCGTAGAGGTGGTCCACCTTTGAATTATGAGCTTGTCCGGTAGCTGAGATCAGTTGATTAAGTATATTTCGATCTACAACTGCCGCTCGCGAGAGAAATAAGACATGTTCGGTCAGCAAAATTGTTGAGGCCTTTGATAATCAATATGAAGAAGAGATGGCATGAAATAACGATAATCACCTCTCCCTCTATCAAAGTAGTCAGAATGTATTCAAAAAGACCTGAGGTATGGAGAGCTTCCCCCCACAGGTTCAGTGGAGCTACTTGCAGAAGCAAATTGAGCGCCCGCATCATTTCAGTTGCATTTGTAGTCATCGTTGAGTCGCTCTTGAATGCGACGAGGAACGCGCTGAATAGTTGAAGATTGCAAGCCTAGACAAACTACTAAGATATTCATGCATTGGTGTTTTTTGTCCACGTACTTGCAGTATCGCTGGGGCATCAAGTAAAAAGTAAGATTCAATGATGCTGACAGTCTTTCCCAAAAGGTCGAAGTTGGTCGACAGGAGATTCATTGCTATTGGGAACAGATCGAAAAGAGCAGGAGAACCATTGACACTATTCAACGTCAGGGTGTTGCGAAGAGCAGTCAACCAAAGAGTGAGACCGTCATCATCGAGATTGATGATAGCCTGTCTTGTCGATGAGTCAAACTTTTACAGGAAGAATAATCACGCACACCAGGAGCCAAGCTGTCTCGTATCAATGGGACAATTATGCCACCTAAAGTCGTAGACTCTGCTTTCACTGACTAATTGAACACTTTAAACAAGACTTCGGCTTAAATAATGAAGGTGCCAACCTCAATGAGACGTGACATCGTTACTAGCAAGGAACTTTTGAATAGCCACTGATCACCAGCCTCTACCCCTTTTTACCTATCAGGAGCGCGAAGATGAGAGATATGAAACGCCTTACAAAGTTGGGGCAATGGTTCTGTGATTACTGAGATGAATGGGACGATCTACAAAAAACGTTCAGGTGAAGACTAGTGAAAGTAAGTAATGACTCTAGCTCACAAGTTGACCGACTTGTTCGATGACGATATTCAACGTATGGTCAATTCTGCGCTTGCTTTCAAATGTATCTGCCTCGCCCATCATCCTAATGAGTTCGGAAACGACTGTCGGCAGATACGGCTCGAAATATAATGTTTCAAACTCCAAAGTCTGCCGCCGCGTAGTCGTGATCAATAAGAACCTGATTATTGAAGCCCAGGTTGACTTACATCCAGACATTCCTTGATGGCCACAACAGCTGTTAACCGAACAACATAATCCGTACCTTGACCACGGTCCTTCAACAAGTGAACTAAGACTTCCCAGAGTTTGGGGTTGTTCAATTTTGCGCAAGTGTCGGATACCCATTTGCCGATCAACCAAGCAATCCGTCGCTTGATCAATGGATATCTAGTGATATTGAGAAACCAAGTGACGACAAAACAAAGGATGAGGCTTGCTTTGGGTTGCTATCTTGCGCCTCAACAACGAGTGTACGTTCTAACCATTGATCGAAAGGAATTATATCTTTCAAACGCACTGCACAGCGACCAAGCGCACAGTATATTGCTTCTTTTTGTAGTATCGTTTGTAAATCGATATCGTCCGTCTTCGTAGGGGGCGGTTGTGCTACGAAACCGCTGGTAAACGTGTAGCATGAAGGGTGTTGAAAGTTGGTTTACCAGTAATCTGTTGGAATGTAGACTCCAGCAAAGGCGTGACGTATTGAGGATACATATTGGCAATCGTTAACAAGACTCGTTCACTGCAGGGCTGAACTAATGATTAGAAGACAACGGATTCATTCCTCAGGATGAAGACGCACTCGAATTTCATATTCCCATAGGTCGTTCTCTTTGTCTTCAATGTTGACCCATTCCTCAGGATCAGCTACCCAGACTTCCAAATCCGTTGGGTTCAAAGGCATGAAGCGTGTAACAAGTAACTCAACAGCGTTTCGGACGAAATGCTCAGATAATGCTAGTTGCTGCGTAAGGGGAGTAGTCCAGCTTTAATAAGGTTGACAACACCGTACCATTTTCGTTTGGAGTGCCATCGCGACGGTTAGGAGTCCACTGCGCCAGACTCTCTTTAAATAAGACCATAGCCTGTACAAGGTGGCGGACAGGGAATGGCACTTGATTCGAATCTACAAAAGATCGTTCTGTTCTGTTCGTCTTTGATTTTGGACAAAATCAGCTGGCTTACCCGAAACTAGGTTTGGTGCTTCTGTCGTCGCCCTTACAACTTGTGACCAATAGTAGAGTATCAAGTCATTGCAAGTAGGTAGAGCGATAAATCGAGCAGGTGAAAGTTGCTGCAGTCGCCGAAAGAATTTGCCAAAGACACGAACGTGTCGGGTGAATATATCAATGAACCGTTGCACTGGAGGATTCGTGTTTGAATTGGTTTGAATTAGGGCCATGACAACATCTGTCCGTAATGCTATTAACCCTTTCACCTGTCCAGCAGAACTTTGGAAAATTTCATGGATCTATGGATTTCTTCGTCATAAGAAATATAAGGGCAAAGTAGGATATTCTTACTCGTGCTTTATTTACTTCTTGTTCCTCCTTAGATACTTTGTCGATCCTATTCCACAACCACACGGTCGACTTGATCAAGCATTTATAGACCAGATGTGACAGCAAGATATCATCACTTATTTGAGGGGATTGGATGGTTTGTGGTGTCACAGTACTTGGCGAAACGGTAGGCGCAAGTTGAGAGTAATACCGATAGAGGATAGGATACAATAAATTGACAAGCTATGAGTCAAATTTGAATTAAAGAGTTCAAAAAGTAGACACGAAAGAAGCCTTACATTTGCCATTGTCTTGACACCGTTCAACATCTTTATGCTGGCGAATTCTTTGATGATTCCGTTTAAAAGCTTAACGCTTCGCTTTATTGTCAATACAACTGTTGGATCTTGGTCCATCAAAACGTATCGCTTTTGTAGGTGCACGTCGATAATGCCAATCAGGTCATTGACGAGGTTTCCCCTATAGTAAAGATCAGTTGTGAAGGGAACGATGGAGGTATTCGTACCAGTTACTAGGGAAATCTTGACGTGCAATCTTAGCGACGATGATCTCGTTACATTGCGTGATCTAGTAGAGTAACAGTTGATGAATGAGATGGCATGTGGATTAACGGAAAGTAGTACAGTCTCGTCTTCTTCATCAAGGAAGGTCAAGGATCGGTTGCGAATCCGAACTCTGTGCTCGTCATTCAGGAGTCTGGAAGACAAGAATCAGAATTCCTTCTGTAGAAGAGATCGACAGCTGACTTTCGCGATTTCCAATGAGCCAGAGCTGCATTCTTGAATTGGATGATGGCTTGTTGGCGTATGGCGAGAGGAACCGTCCGTCGTCCAGCAATATCATGCAAAGCGTCGTACGTCCCGAACATATCAAGCATTTGCTTAAGACGTTCATGAGATGCCTTTAGTTGAGAGGGGTCTTGTGAGGAAGCGGCGTTCAGGACGTCGTATAGCTCTGTCGGGGATATGTGCTCTACATTCACACCCATCGCCATGGCCCTCCTTGGATCCATATTTTCCTAGAACAATAATTTTGAGAGGGCCTCAGTTTGTAGATATTTGAAAGTGAAATCTTGACGAGATCTGGTTCTGAAAGAGAAAGCAGTGGTTAAAACATACATAAACAACGCGTCGCGTTACGAACATGAGTCACAGTCACTTGGATAGTCACAGTCCAGAGGTTCATGTGAAACTCACTACATGAGCTTCGTTGGCTCTTTGTCCCGTGCCTCTATTTTTCTATCTTACAAGTCCATTCCATTTCATTCTGTTACAACTTATACAAGCAGATACGCGTGGAGCTTCATGGTGCGCTCTCATCACAGCGACGTCGTAGATGATTCAGAACCGGAGCGAGAGGAGTTGAGGTTTCAGGAAAGATGCGAACGGAAACGCGGTATCAAAGATCACATACGATATCAGAATTTGAAGGATCCCTTGGCTGTCGCTGATTTGCTGGATAACGATGTCATGAATGGCCAGGGACCCTTAAGTGGTACGTCCACTAATTGACAAGCTGACTTTTAGAAGATTGACTTAGTATCTCCTTGTTATCAAGCATCATCATCCAAAGTCAGCCTAGAACTCATGAATATCCAGTTGGCACATGGAACACCTGCTGTCCAAGATACACATACCATGGACAATATTTACAACAGTATGGAAGAAGACGAGCCCAAGATTTCCTTGGCTCGCTTTGCCTATCCTGGCACAATGGCGACAAAGAAAGCTTCTATCATAAGTACAGGGCCCTATAGCCGTGCCTCAGGCTCTGGTTCTGTCGCAGACTCTAAACTCCCGGCGAAGAAGTCAACCCATAGATTTGCGTTTTCAGACTCTGACCTTGAAAAAGTGACAAAATGCGTCAGCTGCGATGTCCGCTGGACGGCGAGGAAAACTGTTACTCAAAAGATGCTTCATATCCAGTCGTGTGCCAAAAAAAAGGGCTTGACTGACGAGACTGTCCAGATCCTCCTTCGTAAGGAGATCGAGTCTTCCGTGACGACAAACAGAGGCAAAGAGAAAAAGAAGTGTGCCGATCCTCAAACTTTGTTTGAAGGAGTTGTTGCCGAAACTGCTCCAAAAAAGAAGGCTCGTCGAAAGGAAGTGATAGAGACGGTGGAAACCATATCTCGAACCAGGGACATCATTTTGGAGAGGGCGAAAGCTATCATCGCGCCGACGTCATCGTCAGGGCATAATGATGATCAGGAATCTCCGTTACAGACACAGATACTCGGTGCTTCCAAGTCTCATTGTAATAATATCCTTCCACCCCCTACACAAGCCTTTGGAAACAGCGCTCTAGCTCAAGCGCATCAAACAACGAGAAGAAAGCTTTTCGAATATGATGTAGAATCCTCGGACACTGAGAGCTGTCTTGGGGAAACGTCGTCATCCAATAGTTCCCCCACCTTTGCCCCCTCTCGGCTTGGTTGTCATCTGAACGCTGGTCGATCTTTCAATTCATCTGCAGATGTATGTGATTAGTTTGTGGAATTGGCATGAACTTATAACGTTTAGCATCTCTCTGCTCGTCGACTGCCTTCTGTGGATACAAAAAATGATAGCTCAAGAGAGGGAGCCCTCAATGCCAGGACTGAGATACTCCTCGAAAGATCCAGCGGATCGTCACCATCCAATACACTCCTGTTGTCACTTGATAGGTATAATAATGGGCACTCTTTTATTCTCCATAATAGAGATATGTCAATTGATTTACTAGATCATGACAATGCTTTTCTTCACTTCGATTCCGAACTTGCCCCTCTACCTTACGACATGTCGTCATTACGAACAAAAGCAGAGGCTACTCTTCTAAAAGCACCACCATCAAACATTCCGTCAAAAACGCCAACGAAATCAAAAGCAGTCACAAAATCAACTCCATACATTAAGACGAAGAATACTCCCAAACGCGTGAAGGCTGCAGCCAGAATGCAAAGTCCGTTGGATGTTGAAACAGTGGAGAGCTTGGAGTTGATATTCAAAGATAAGGTATCACAAGACACTGATTTACATCTACGTATCTTGCGTTACGAGGTAAGTCATCGCTATCTGAAGGACCTGAGGATCACAATTACCAACACCGTTTGGCAGCCAATACATTTTGATGTCTTTCTAAAGTTGATGCTAGGCGACTCTTTTTCTTCAGCTTCCGGTAAAGCTAGACTTCGGATGCGTTCTTTGCTCGACAAGCAGGTATGTGTGAGAAGTTCAAATCGTAGTTGTAAAGCACTTTCATCATTCTATATGCTACAGGCAATACATTTCTATGGGTCCGAGGAGAAACGGCGTCGACGCCGGTAGTAACCGTATCCTATTAATCAAACATCGAGTCTGTGATTAAATCGCTTAAAAAGAAACAGGAATAAACTACATGTGATTCTCAAAATGAGGTCACAATGCAGCATTAGACAGTCCTGAAACCTCTATCATACCTCCAACAAGATGAAGGCTACCAGCCACCAGGACTTTGACAGGTTTAGACGATTGATGCTTCTCAATTTCTTTCACTGCATGTTCGATGGAGGGAAGGACGTGAATTCGGGACATAGGGAATGCTGGGAGCAAGAGAGACCAAGCTGAAGCCAGTTCATGTTGGGTCTTTAATTGAGCGAGTTCATCCTCTGCAATCGCTACTGTTGTCAAGTCTGCCGACAGTCAGTCAGGTTTGTAAATATCACGGCTGGGCAGAAATGAACCAACCGCCTTTGAAATTTCCGTCTGCGTAGGTGACATTAGTGCAGAAAATGACGTGGTCGAAAAAAGTAACCGCATCATCATTCCACTTGTGTAAGTCTAATTGGGTCGTGATCACAGACTGGATGGTCCCGAGGAAAGAAGATCCCGATCGTCCGTTGGTGCAGTTGAACACAAGTATACGGAGAGGCCTTGATATTTCCAACGTTAATTCTTCCTTAAAGCAGTTCAAAGTCAGTTATCAACCTACTTCGGCTCCTTTTCACTTAATCCCACTGAAGGTGAAGCGAACCATTGTATGCAAAATTTCAGACTCTCAATGGTGTGCGCGCCATCTAGGTACCAGGTGATATTCTGTCGATTGGGATCCACAACTGTTTGGCAACGTCCAGGCCATTTGGTTTTCTGCAAGGCTGTAATAAACTTTGTTGGGAGACCACCTTCGATGATAGGAATTGGGGAACCCAAAAAGGATCGAGCAAGTGCTACAGCGAGGCTGGCATTTTGCACTTGATGGGCACCTGCAAGACCTGGAAAGGGATGAGCAGTTTGATAAAATCACTTTTTCTAAACATCACCAAGCTCGACATTGGATAGGCCAGTTTCTAGAGGTAAGACGGTAAGCGACGATGCCTTGGGTCCAATGAGCATCTGACATATGGACAGGACTTGTGCAAAGACTGACCTTCAGCTCCTTTGCCCGTTCCTCTAGTACATGCAGTCCCTCAGGAGGCTGGCTAACGGTTATTGCAGGTACTCCTTCCTGGATTTTCGATTGTCAGTTCAATTACTGGTCATCATTTGGATACACACCTTGAATATACCTCCCTTTTGCCATGCAATGTCTTCAAGCGTTCGACCGAGCACAGCTACATGATCAATCCCGAGAGCCGTTATCCCAGTGACAATGGGATTCGGGACAATATTTGTACTGTCATATGTTCCTCCAACACCAACTTCTAGTACGGTCGCATCAACTTTGAGTGACAGGAAAACATGAAAGGCCAGCAGGGTCATAAATCTGAAATAACCCGGCAGAAGGGATGTATTGGGAGATCGTCTCTAATCCCCAGCGTCATGAATAAACGCTTTTCAAACGCATTTGAGGAGCCGTACCAAATCGTTCCTAATTAAGCGATCCCAGATTTCAAAGAAATATGTTGCAAACTGCTCTTCTGATATGGGAGTCCCGTTTATCCTAATTCTCTCGCGAACTGCCACCAGGTGAGGTGAAGTGTAAAGACCTGGAGGACATGCTAGTAAGGTGAGATGGCCACTCAGCATAGCTCAATCGCACCAATTGTTGCATTGGGCAGGGCATGGCGGAGAATAGAATCTGTAAAAGCACTGGTAGAACCTTTACCCTTGGTACCAGTGATATGTATGACATTGAGGGCGTTCAACTCTTTGGGCTACGGACAACTTAGGAGACTAATTTGTAGCGCCTAGCCTGTACGTACAGTGTACCCAATCCTTGCCAAATACTCCAGCATCTCTGGAATAGCAAACTCGCTTAGACGACTTGTACCAGATGCGCGGGCAGCTTCGAGAGCGGCTGCGTTAGATTGGAGAGAATTAAGATGCTCGACAGCATCTTTGTAAGACCTTTTTGACATCGCCCTTTTACCAAAAGCTATCGGCCTGCAATGTAGAAAATTAGGGCGGCTCAATATAGACGAGATCAGGTAAAATGGGCGCATCAAGCACCTTGGTATAAAAACTTTATCGCGGAAGGATGACGAATCACGACATGATCACGTGAATATATGTAGCGCGTCCTTCCTTCAATCTCAACAACCTTGGTATTCAGTTTTCTTGTACATAGTATATTGAGCTTCAATATTCTTCTCTCTTTTGAATCAATTCTTTACCACTTGAGCGATTTGGACGTCACTCTTTCGAATCGACACAGGGGCTACGAACCAACATTCCAATGGAACAATACTTTCCGATCATCTCTAAAGCCTCAAACCTTCGTAACAAATCTGAAGAGAAGGTAAAGAAGCGGGTCGATGCGAAGTACAGGCCGTACCCTTCAAAGAATGGGCAGGATGCCTTGTGAGTCTTACCGGCCCTTGTTTGGATTTCGACAAAACTGAAAGATGAATCGGAAGCTCTCAGTTTAGGGAGAAAATACAGAAAAGTGACACGAAAGTGTCGTCGTCGGCTTTAACCAAAATTGTCTTGGCCACTCTGGCAGACGAATCCAACCCAATAACACACTCTGATATCAGGGAACGTTCAGGCGCGTACATATGGAGCGGTGGTTCGCATGGGTCTGACCATGACTGTGCAGATCACGTTGTATCTATTGCAACTGGACACCAAGTTGCGGACAAGCCACTGGATCGAGGGTTGTATATGAAGGATCGGGAACGTAAACTGGCTGTCCAACGCGAGGTCAAGTTAAAGACTAACGAAGGTCAAGTCCTCAGTAATGTTCGCGTTTACATCAATGGCTTCTTAGAAAACACGACGGACCTAGAGATGAAAAGAATCGTCACCCGGGCCGGAGGTGTTATATTGTATGTCCCAGTTCCTGGAGATTAAGCCACTGACCAACTCATGAAACACACAGACCTACTTCTTCCGGATGCACACATATCATCACTTCAATGCAGTTGAGCGGATCGAAAACGCAGAAACTTCTTACAACAAACTCGCGGATTAAAGTTCATGTCGTTAAACCTGAATGGGTGTTCGACAGTATTCAAGCTGGGAAGAAACTGTCTGAGAGAAATTACGCGATCATCAAGAACTCAACCATGAAGACATTACTAAACATAAATAACGAAAGAGGTTTAAGCGAATGACAAGTCAAGGCAGATGATTAGTTAGTTATCCTAATGGCTTGTGTTTTTTCTGTATAACGAGATCGTCAGTTTGCAGTGCGTCGTCTGTCAGTTTGTTGACGCTCATCAATGTGCTCTGTTTCAGACCTTAAGCTGCCATCCTAACGGAGCTCGTTGACTCCCGAGTGTAAACAGAAATATAGCCACATGGAAGCCAATAGTCTGGCATCAAACGAGTCTTCCTCGAATATTCACTCTAGCCAACGGACATTATTAGTTTAATCCCTGACATTATCATCGAGCAGTTGAGCCTTCCAGTAAGCTCCTCCCCTCTATCACACTATCGACTCGATCCTTCTTTTGATCACCATGAATGAGTTTGAAGCCATGAAATCTGGCATAAAAAATCATTAGTCAATCCTCGAACTTTAAGAATATACTGGAAAAACAAAAGGATCAGGACCCTCAAGCGTATTAAGAGAGCCAGGGAAGTTGTCGTCGTAGCACAAGAATGTACTTGGCCTGGTGCACAGCTTGATATCATCTTGTAAAGAATATGAAAAGATACTCACCCATCGAACAAGGACGAAGAGACGTTTGGCAAAAAAAAAGCCTTTATATAGCGGAAATATTTTCGCACACCCACGGTTAGAACGTGATGTTGGACGTGTCTCATGTGTCGAGCGCGTTCCACTCATGCTTGTTTAGTTCACGCTGGTTGACCTCTTTCTTATCCAATGCATCATCTCTTCACTCCGCATCATGTCCAGCTTCTCAACTCGTGCTATCCTCCTGCCTCCGCCCTCTTGACTGCAGGCCCCGAATATTCCCCGAACTCACAGGAACTCAGCCGTCTCTCATATTACGCGTCTGCCTGTCTCCTCAACAGCACAATGCTACCCCTGATTCTTGTTTAGATCTAATAATCCTTCAAAACTAACTAAAGTTGGATCTGAAATTGAGAAAAGAGTGAGGCACGAGGCACGGAAAGCTCGTGCTGGCAACATTCGAACCAGAGCGTGTGTATAGCTTCAACCTCATTTCCTTCGTGATTCATGTGTGTACAGCTCCCTTTTGATATCATTGTCTATTTTGCGAGCGCTTGCCACGGAGTGTCGTCGGGACATAGCTCTTCTCTCTCCGTCGCTCGTAGCATGTGTAGATGTGACGATGGAAGCGATTCCAACTGACTTGGAGGTTGTCGCAAGAGCAGCTAGCGTCGTATGTGTCCAATGGCGATACTTTTTTCCGTTCTTATACATATTATTAGTTCACGTCTTGGACTATATATACAGATGGCCACCTAGTTGGGACTGACAGTACCCTAACTAAAGATTATTTATCAGCCCTCAGCCGTTTTGCAGCCCTCAGTCTTTCTGTCTTGGCCGACCATGAAGTCCGAAACCGGTCAGATACACTATGTTCATCTTGCGACACGTTAACTGAAGCTTTCTCTAGTACGCGTTTAATTGGCTTCGCCGCTCTCTTTGGCGCTTTGAATTCAGAAGCTTTATATCATGATCCTACCCAGTTTAAAAGACAAGTATCCATAATCATGCGACCCATTCTTGTCACCCTCTTTGAAACCGGGATAAATAACTTGGATCAGCAGTAAGACATTGATCACACCGACTTGTTTCTCTTTCTCATCGCAGTCGACCACTGACAGGGCTACTGCCGTAAAGGAGACGCCCTCGTCCCCGTACTTAGCGGAGTTCCGGACCCGACCTGCAATTGAGCGACGTGCTGCCTCGATTCATCTGCATATCGATGGAGACAAGGGTCCGTCGATGGCGGACGTTTCCAATGCTGCATTAAGCGCGCTATACTCTCTGGCTGGTCATGCCAATGGTGTGCAATTAGGATTCGTCATGCATTCGGCTTTCGATAGCATCAACGACGCTCAGGCCTGGAGTGACGTCTCCCATTGTTGTTGGATATCACAGAAGATGGCTGAGTGGGCTCAATATCAGTATAGGTTTGCCGTGCCAACATGGCTGGTCGAGCGGCTTTGCAAAATTCACGACGTTCCGTCAGCTGCTGATTATCATGCCACCGTCGCAGAAATGGCAACCACGATCTTCAATTCACCGGTCCCACTGGTGAATTTGTCCACGTCAGACATCACTTCGAGCCTTGTAACCCTACTCCTACGTCGTGTAGAGACTGATCCAGATGACGTCATCCTTCCAAGGTTAATTAGTTGTTTGTCTTCCCTTGGACGCCACGTCTACTATTCAGATCAAATTCAAGACCTTGCTGTGAGTTTCTAGTAACTACGTATGGACCGTACTGAACCAAGGGTTAGGGTGAAATAATTCACCACATCACAGTCGTAGAAGCTCGTGGAGTTATCAGCCAGGGAAGGTCTGGTTCGGCGGTTAGCAGAACACAGGCGGTACGATGTTTGCTTGCTGCACTTTTTGGCCTCATCCAGGCCGCGGACATGGGCAAACCGGTGGAAAAACTAGATTTAGTTTGCACTGCTCATGGATCCACATCTGCTGAAGGCTTCAAGCAGGTCTCCCATGGGCGTGTATCAAGGAGAACGCCAATACCTCCAGACGTGTGGCAGGATACCATTAGTCTACTATGCGACAGCGATTATGCTATACGGTCCGATTATGCTGATGCTCTAATGTTCTATCTTGCAGAAGAAATGCCCAAACATGGCGACAATAATGGGGAAGGTGGAAAACGATTAAACGGCATTGCTACTGGACCGTTGACTTATGCTGTAAAGCTAAACATCTTGCTTCATTCTGGAAACCACGGTACAAAGTTCCTTCACGCTGTTCACGCGTATCTCTACATTCTCGCTACTTCCTCTTCCCTGAACCTCGTCTCAGGTTCTTCCAGATCCCCCTCTCATTTGACTCTGGACGACCCTTCACAACCTAAGGCGACTCAATATCCAGAAGATGAAGGTGAAGTTCCGAATCCCGAATTTCAAATACATGTCAATGGACGGCGCTCGTTTTCAATGCAACAAAGTCCAAGGGAGAGAAAGGCTTCGGCTGTGCAACGGTTACTGGAGCAGAGTTCATCGACGCTTGCGTCGGCATCGGCGTGCCTATCAGATTACGCTCTCATTCTCAACGTCCTTACAACCATACACGAGGAATTTCCTGTCCGGGGATTGTTGACGGGTGTCCCAATGTTGGTTGCGTTGGATTCAGTTGTGGCGAATTCTGCCAATATTACTATGATTCAACGCGTTGATGCAATTAACGAAGTCATTGCTCGAGTGTGGTTGCTCCTTGGATTATTATGGAACGCTACAGAGTTAGTACAGTTAGCAGAAACTGTTTGTGGATTTCTTGGTTTCGTTCCATAAGTTCTGAAATTTTTGCAGGCGCTAGCATCAATACCGAACATCTTGCCACCAACTCAGCGCAATGATCTTACAGCCCAAATCCATCCTCACAATCCTATAGAGTTCCCTCCAGCTCTACATTCGAATGTTGAACGGAAAGGCGTCAACCTTGATGCTGCTATCAATATTTTGACAAACAGTCCTTCTGTTCACGAGGCTACCGGTTTGGATCGAGAAGGCCTTCTCCAAAGATTTACGTCGCCGTGGACACCCGACGAAGCACTGAAGAATTGTTGAGTACCGTTCTATTTTCCGAGTGGTTTTCACTCAAATCCGGTGACAGCAGTCGAGCGGTCGTCTTCATTTGACAACACACTTCGGGGAGACGGGCTTGCTCCTCTTCTCAAGATTTCTCCAGCTCTTATGCACAATGAAAACATTTCACAGCAAAGTCTGGCACGCTCGACCCGAGGAGTGGGTGTTGCCGACCTGAGGGGTGCTCTTGAAGGCCGTAACAGTATGTCGAACCCGGTACTGGCGCGACCAGCTTCGATATCAACCCTTGAACACCCTTCCTCGACGGTGGAGGGGGGAATTCTTAGACTTACGGAGACTCGTTCAAGATCAAGGTCAAGAAACCAGAAGCGTCCTTCGACCCGCGGAGCTGACGAAGTTCGGGATGTGCTAAGTAAACTAGGCATTGGTGGAAAACAGAACGGGAGCCTTCTCAAGGCATCCTTTCCTGCAATACCAAAACCGAATTCGCGGTAAACCTCCATCCTTATCTTTGTCATTCTATTTTGACTCTGCCAATAGTGCACCCCCTTACAAGCCATAGCGGCATGTGTATTCTTCTGCTTGTGTGCAGGGTACTTCTCATCTTTAATCCGACATGGACTTACTTTGGTTGGTCCTCCCTATACTAGCGGATATCTTTGATATGTAATTTGTCTGTATGTAAGAACAACACGGTTGCAGCATCTACCCAGTCCGTCGAACGCATTCCCTATCGCCGCGGTTGTCGACTGGCAGACACAATCTTTCGCTTTGCCTCCTCGTGTAAATTTGCCCAGTAGGCAATCTCCTGTTGGGACTTTGGGTGGACCGACAAAGTGTCTTTCTGCACGGAAGAATTATTGAACTGATACAGCAGAGTATTTGAGAAATTGACATACACTCAATCCCTGTAGCACCGACTCGTAGATTGACGATAAAGCCGTGACCTTTTTCACGACATCACTGATCGAACTCGTATGTCGCAAAATCAACTTTGTTAGTTCTTGTCGTAAACGAAGGAGACTGCGCACGCCCTTCTTTAATTTCGGTACAGTTGAAAAAATGTCCAACGCCTACTTTGCGAAAATCATGGTCTCTTCCTCCTGCTCTGTCAATTGGATGAACGAGCTGAACATAGCGGTGTAGCGTTTACAGATCTGGAAATCGTTTTTTTTTAGACAAATTGAAAATGGAAGAATAAGTCGCAGGACTTGCACTCGAAACGCCTGCATCGGTTGTAGCGATAGCACGGCTGAAATACCCTGAGCTGCCGCCCTCCGCGAGTTTCTTTAGAGCGTCCGCGTTCTCTGCCATCACTTTTTGGAATACGGGCCACATCTGTAGTCTGAGGCCAAAAACGTAAGATTCTACAGGGGGGCAAACGCGTTTTTGCACTTCGACGACAACATCTTCCATTAGACGAATCATTGTGAGGAGAGGGATGGCAGGAGGTATTGGGTCGAGAGCTGACTTGAGGAACGACTGAGGCAGTTATTATTAATGAGTAATGCAATGCAATGCTTTGTCTATAGCGAAAGAAAAGAAAAGCGACTTGCCTCGCAATATGCCATGACGGGATCCATGACTTGTTTCCATAACGCGTCTGTGCTGGCTTGCTCTTCCTTGCTTGCCGCCTCGGCAGCGACGAGAGCATTTATGATGCCAGCAGACACGGTACGTTGGCCGCCGTAATCCGATCCGGTCATTGACCTTTGCTCAGCAAAAGTCGCTCTATCTGGTGACCGTAGAGAAGTCGGGGATAATATCGAGTTTGAACTCTCTTTGGTGGGTAGAGAGGGCTCGACAGAGAAGAATGTTTTGACAAAAGTGTACTCGGCAGTTGCGTTGTCCATGAAAACGAGGAGCACAGACCGAAGCAGTGCCTCGATGGGTTCTTTCTTGGTTTCCAAGTTCAGTTCAGTGGCCGGTCCTCGGAAATGGGGAACGTACATGAGATTTATCGTCGGCCATGTACGCCAATGTGACACCGGGCCCTACTATTTTCGCATATGCGAGGCGCTCGAGATCTACTTGGAGATCTTTGTCTTGTTCGCTGGCGACGATGGTCTCGTGCTTCTCGATAAAACGAGCCTGGAGAGCGATATATAAGCATTCACAGAGAAGGATGAACAATGAAGTACCTTGATCCACGATAAACTTCGAATGTACCTCCGAAATCCAGTCTCGTAGTATACACGCGCCGCACCTACGTACGACCTCTGTATCTCATGCGCGACATTAGGTGCCTGCCGTTGCAAGAACGCAAAGAGTCCGTTGTACTTCAACAGAACGGACGTCTGTATGACTTGCATATTCGTGGTGACATTACTGCGGATAGGTCGGAACAGCGCAAGGAAGAATCCTCGTATCTTCGTAGATGCCTGTAAAATGTCCATTTGAAGGGAATGTCCAGATGAGAAAAAAAAAGGGGGGGTTAGCCACACATACCACTATCCGTAATCCTTCAGCGACCTCCCCTAGGTCTCGTGCAGCCTTGACCCGAGAGCGCGCTTTGATCGTCACCAGACGCCGCTCGAGATCTTCTATCCCTTCTATCCATGGTTCTCCCACTTGCGAGTCTAAGATTAGAGTTGCCAACGCAGGGGGTATAGTGATGTCTGCAAGGAGACTGGACAAATTGTGCTCGATTTTCTGGGGAATACGAATGAGACAAGGGGGACACGCGTATGGAGAGAAGTTGAACTCGCCCTTCGAGTTTTGAGCCTGTTCTCAATTGCTTTGCTCCTATCCTGCAGTTCGGATATCTGGCCAGATACTGCTGAAAGATCCTTCTTGAATGTAGACAAGAATGACTCGAGCGAGTCGAGGAGGTTTACGCTCGTCTTAAAAGTAGTTGTGAGTCCTTTGAGACAAGTGGACTTGGATTTTATTCATACCTGCACTTGGTCGTGGAGCTGGAGAAAGTCATGCACCCGCCTGCGGTCTGGTTTGATTAGTGTCAAGGACATTTGCAAGACTTTGTGGGTGGGACTTGCATGAACTATCAGGCTCCAGAGAATACTGGTGGGAATTCAACGGTTCAGAAAATGTAGCATTTGGTGAAGTCATTACAGAGTATCGGTAAACGCGTGTTTCCATTGATGGGCTTGTGCATCACCTTACCCGGGCCGACTCTATGTACAAAAAGCAAAACATGGTTCATATTATGAGCTCAGGAAGATTATCCACATGAGAGCTATTAAACTAATGTGTAGTTCATTGCAGAATTCTCGCTGTCTGCCGTCTGAAGTTCATCATCAGGAGCATCACTTTCATCCCCAAGTACGTCAAAAAGTTCCCAGTTCAGTCCAGGTGGGTTTTCAATGCGCTTTGTTAGGACTCTCAAAAGATCCGGGTGCTTGGCCTGGGAAGCCTTTATCCAACGCTTGCTGATCATCCAGGAGGCCACGCGTTCTGGTGGGAGCGAAAAATCTTTAGGAGGCCCAACACAGCGTTCCTTCTTCCCTACCCCTCGTTTCGGCATTGAGTATTTGTCTTGTTTTTCCTCTTCATCTAGGATATCATAGAAGCGCTTCAACCGGGAACTCCGCCACTGATGGGCGCGAGTATACAGCATCCCTGGTGGTCGTGAACCATTGTCATCTTCCGAGTCGTCAGAGGACATGCAGTCCAGTTGTAATGCGCCGTCAAATACCACATGTTCGAGGGCTTCGACTTTCAGTCTCGCTTCAGCCCGATTGTTGAGTTTCTGGTTGCACTCGGATTGAATCCACGGTACAAGGCAGACACGTTACAGCTTACCAGTTTCTTGCGTGAGACATGTCTCGCCCGACGAGCTTTGATGTCCTCACGTTGCTTGTACTTTTGTGCGTCGTCCGGGTTGTGTTGAGCCTTGAACTTTTGCCTGAGGGTAACGAAGCACGCCTCGAAACACGATTCGAGATTTTTCTTGCCAAAGTCTTTATCGGGAACATGTTTGTATTTCTTACGCTTTTCCTTGATGTCCGCGAGAATGCGTGTCTTCATGCGGGTGTTGTGCACGGATTGTTTCGTTGTCTTGTCCCACACGAAGCGCACGGGGTCTTCTGGCCCTAGAGTTACACCCTCGATATGGCTGTCAGGCAGTTGTTTGTCGCTGTCAATCTTCATCATGAGCAGAATATGCAGACGCATCGCGTGCTATGGGGCACAGTGAGAGCAAGAAGGAAGACATGGTGATATTACACACGTGAATGGTCAGACAACGTGTATCATGATGATTGCTACGCTTGACGCGATGGGTACTGGTAGACGAGCTCTCGGAGCTACTAGACTCGCCGTCACTGGAAAGTTCTGAGCTTTGTCTCTTCTTGCCGCGGCTGGAAGGGACGGAAAGGTTCTGAGGTTCTTGGTTTGGCTGTACAAAATTGAGATGCGGGGAAGGCGAAGGCGTGACTGCAGAAACGGGCGTCTGCAGAACGGAGGGTTCTGGGTGGGGCGATGCATGGAATCTATTATCATAGACCTGTTGGTTTGAGGAACCCTGGACAAAGGGAGGATATGGGTAAGAGACGGGGGAAGTTGGGGTCGCTAGCTGCGGGGGCTGCTGGATGGCCAAGGGGGGGGACAGGATCTGCTGTGGAGTCAAAAGGCCCGAGGAACTGGGCGGAGTCGGGTGGGCGTTGTTTGAGGCGCGAAGGGTGATGACTTGTTGGGTGAGCTGGTGGAGTTTTCGCTCCATCTGTGCCTGCTGTTGCGCGTATTTGGCCTCCTGTTCGCGCTCCCATTGGAGACGGCGTGTGCGCTCGGCCTCCTGGGCATCGCGAGTGGAGGCTACGAAGCGGAGGAGCTCCTGGACAGCGTGGATGCTTGCTGGATTTGGCTGGCGCAGGGGCGGGGGCGGGGGCTCTGAGACGGCAAGCTCGAGCTCGCTGCGGTGGGGGACATATGGCGGGGGCTGTGCGGGCTGGAGGGCGTCGTGCGGGACTGGATAGGCTGGGCGGGGCCGCGGCTGGTTGGCATACGGATTCAGCGCATTTGACAGTTCGCTCGAGGGCATACCGCTGCCACAACACTCGCAAACACTCATTACGCGTCTCCCATGGACCACGACTTTGAAGGCATCATGTCCCAGGCCCAGGCAAGGCAGGCCATCCAGGGGCCTCGCACCGACGCCTCCACTCCAGACAAGTACTCTCTTCGTTGCAAATCCCTCACTCTCGCTCACCGTCGCGTCTAGTGGCGAGGTCATACACATCTCATCCTTGGCCCTCTTGAAGGTTCGTTCTCTGCTCCTCCTCCCCAAAATCTGCTCAGGCCCTCCAGATGCTCAAACACGGCCGTGCAGGTGTCCCCATGGAGGTCATGGGTCTCATGCTCGGAGAGTTTGTCGACGAATACACCGTCCAAGTAATCGACGTCTTTGCAATGCCGCAGTCCGGCACCACAGTAACCGTCGAGTCCGTCGATCACGTATTCCAGACAAAGATGGTCGACATGCTCAAACAGACCGGACGGTGCGTCTCTGTCTCATCCTTACTCGACGCGTCCTGATCAGTACTCTAGGCCCGAGATGGTTGTCGGATGGTACCATTCACATCCAGGCTTCGGATGTTGGCTCTCGAGCGTCGATATCAACACACAGCAGGTCGGCTTGTTCTTCTCTTCCGAAGCCGCCTTCTCAACTGATCCACTCTAGTCCTTTGAATCCCTCAATTCCCGCTCTGTCGCAGTTGTCATAGATCCAATACAGTCCGTCAAAGGCAAAGTCGTCATTGATGCTTTCCGGCTGATCAACCCCAATACTGTCATCTCCGGTCGCGAGCCACGGCAAACAACCTCGAACATTGGCCATATCAACAAACCCTCCATCCAGGCCCTTATCCACGGTCTGAACCGACACTACTATTCTATCGCTGTCAATTATCGCAAAACAGAACTCGAGCAATCAATGTTGATGAATCTCCACAAGCGAAATTGGACCGAGGGGCTCAAACTCAGGGACTTTCATGTACACAAGGAGGCAAACGAAAAGGCGATCAAGGTAGCCTCTCCCTCTCTGAATTAATGCATACCTAACTCTGGTCCCCTTGTCCAGTCGATGCTCACTTTGTCCGAGGCGTACAACAAATCTGTGCAAGAAGAATCGACCCTGACTCCAGATCAACTTAAAACGCGGCACGTTGGCAAGCAGGACCCGAAACGACACTTGGAAGAAGCAGTCGAGAAGGCAATGGGTGACCAGGTCGTCCAAAACCTTGGCACTATGCTCCTTGCGGAGCTATAGCATAGGCTTGGTATGTAAGCATAATTATATTTTCTTTCTCATCTGGCTGTAAACGAATATGGAAACGCGGTCCCTCGCCTTCTAGACAGGGGGCGTGGCCTTCTCATGCATCACAAGACCGGTAACGTGTTCGAATCTGAATAAAAAAAAGTGCCTGAGAGTATATCCGTCATGTCAACACTGAGCTAGTTTCCCATCTTGAAGCCCCAAACCTTGCTATGTCGTACCTATGTCAAAGAAAGGCGTGATAATAAAGATAGGTTTGTCTCACACGAGAATGGATGAGCACGAGACGTCTTATCGCGGGCTTCCAAGTTCGTGTGGGCGTTGGGGCCTACTTTATTTCTTAGATCGAGATGGAGCTCGTGAGTGGAAAGATCCTAACATTTATGACCCGCTATTCGATCAACTTGAGCAAGTGACCTGGAGCAACCCAGAATGCATGTCGACGTGATCGTGCACAGGACCCCCAAGACCAGAAAGAAGGAAAAGGCCAAGAAAACGAAAGAATGATGTATTAGGCATGTTCTACCTCTTTTTCTTCGTATATTGATAGTAAGGACTTTTACACAAAATTGGGATGACGCCCATCATTTTGGCTCTGCGAATTGCCTTGCCTAGTCGGCGCTGGCTTTTTGACGTGAGGCCTGTCACATTTCGCCCGTAAACTTTACCCATCTCGGAGACATAATGAGAGATGATGTTGGGTTCCATAGAGAGGTCGAGTGGGTCTATATCCAACTGGTGAAAGACGTCGTTGAAGCGGGCGACGGGGCCTGGAGGGCCTTGTTGCGCCCTGCGCGTTTGGTATGTTGGCGGAGCGTTGGAGCGGGACTTGTATGTAAAGTCGTGCGGTTTCACAAACTACGCTCTCGGTCAGCCAAAATGCAAACATGGTAAATGCTAGAAACGAACACCGTCGCGCCGGAAGGGCTTCCATTTTCCAGTTTCGCGCACTTGAGGAATGGCCGCTGGAGAACGCGCGGTTAGACGCGTCAAAGAGAAGTGAAGAATGACAAACAGTAATTTCCACCGCCCCCAAGCTCCCTCTGGTATGGGACTTGGGACTTGGCTTCTTGCTCGAGAACTGCCTGGGCCTCGGCCAGGGCATCCGATTCTGGAGTTGAATAGCGGGCGACCAGTGCTGGGCGTGCGGCAGAGACCGAGCGACGGGTGGCATGACGAAAGAGGCTGAGCATTTCGCCTGATTGGATCTCGACGAGAGGATGGAAACTTGTGCGACACAATTTCGCCGGCATTTGCCGCGACGAGAATAGCTCCGGCTGGGACCCGGTGCACCCTGTGACGCAAGGCCAAAAAAAAAGGACAACGACCCTTGGCGCGTGTCTCAGAGGGACAAAGGAGAGGAGATGGGACGGACAGTGTGGGCAGCGAGGATGGCGGTGTGGGGACGTGTCTGGAAGCCATGGAAGGCAGCGTGGGGAGACAGAGGACGAGAGATGGAATCGTTACTGATGTGATTTGGAGGATATTTTAATCTATAACTTGTGCTTGCCCATCTCACCTCCTTTCGCGCCAGCTCCGTCCCGTCCCATTCATGTCGCGCTAGCCCCCACACTCCCACTGCTCCTTCATACATATATCCTCGCCCAGCATTCCTCCCATGTCCGACCCCCTCGCCCAGCGCAGACCCCCTCCCAGTCCTCTCGTTTTCTCTCCAGAGTCTGTCCTCTCTCCTCCTCCCCACTCACAGCGCACCGCTTCCACCACCAGCTCAAACACCGTTTCTATGCCTTTTGTTCGCCGCCATGTCACAAGGCGTCTCAAGGCCGCAAAGGCAGAGTGCGACAGGGAGCTCCAGCGTGTGACTAACAATATTACTGCTTTTTTCGAGGAGAGACCAAGGGAAGCAGATCACGAATCAGAACGCGAGCTTCGCGAGCGTGAACGAGGCGGAGACCCTCATCGAGATGCACTCATCTCCGATTCAGACCGTCTCCGTGATGCTCTCCAGGGTGTAGAGCTTGCATCCCCTTTTCAGAGCGATGACTACAGCTCCGACGGCGGTTATGAGGCAGAGGCCGAGTGTGGCCCCCATACTCGTCAACGTGTGTATCTCGTTGACGAAAAGCTTCCCCATCCACCAGCTCTGACCCATCATGCCTCGTCGCCCGGCCTTAATGTAGCTTCTTCGTCTTCTCAGATGAGTCCTGTGACTCTTCGTAGGCAGAACACTGCGCCTTGGGACAGGCCTCTCAGCTCTTCCGTCTCTTCCAGTGCCATTGCGCCTAGCCCCGCATCATCCAACATTCTCCTTCCAGAAACTTCCTTGACACGCAAACCCACAAACCCAAACTCCGCGTCGACATCTTGGGCCACTGGCGGAGCTGCTTCTCGGCGACTTTCTCGGACTATCCACATCGTCCCGCACACAACACGTTCCGGTCAAAGCTCTCGATCGACATCTCGTTCTCGTTCCCCGCTCCCACCTTTGTCAACCCATGCAAGCTTTTCCGAGTACGTTGGTTCCGCCCCCACTTCGGCTAATCGCCGAGCTTCTCGCATTCTCGTCGACGACCCCGTGGACCCAATTATGACTGCCTTGTACGATATAATTGCCGTTGCCACTGACATCACCGACATGTCCGTGACTCAACTCACTGCCCAGCCCAAAATCTGCGAATCTCTTGTGCAGAGGGTCCAGAGCATCGGTAAGGCTTGGGACGATCATCCTGACTGGCACGGCCGGAACTGGTACGTTCAGGTTCTTCTGGCTGTGGCTAGCCTTAGCCGTGTCGTCGAATGGTGGGAAGCCGAGAAGCAGTTCTGGAACTTTGACGATAACGACGACGAGCAAGACGAACCGCTGATGTTTGTCACCAAGTCCGTCGATGAACCCGTTGTCTCGCGCTCACTGCCCAAGCGGGCCGATTCAGATTTAGAAGGTTTTGTGCTTAATCCTGACGATGATTCGAGGCAAAAAAGTCCTCATCCTCCGGCTCCGATACACAGGGTGCGAGGAGACGAAAATAAGGATCACTCGACGTCTAGTTCCTCTCGCCAAACTCCCAGTATCCCTCCTGTCGGCACACCCTCCAAGGACACAGAGCCCGCAAGGTTCTTGGCTGCAGAGCGTTTGAGGTTGCAGGCTGAAACGGCACATAATCAGAACATCGTCATGGAACTCAGCCTTGACGGTGACCAACTTCTTTGGATCAATCATGCGTGGAGAGTTGTTGTTGGGTTCGTCTTCTGATTACCTTTTTTAAACAAAAAATTCTAACACGTATTTCCAGCACTGACCCCGACGAGTTAATTCAGACACGAACACGAATATCTGACTTGCTTGCACCCGGTGATTGGAGCGTCTTCAAAGAAGCTACGTTTCGTCTTCTAGAAGACGATTCGCATACCGTCGAGGCCCGCTTCAGACTGTCTGTGGGACCAGTTTTGGAACGAGAACCCGGTGCCGGTTTCTTGTCTCAACCAATGGAGGGTAAGGGGATGTTGATGATTGATCGTGAAACTGGTCAGCCGTCACATACCATGTGGGTCGTGAAGCCCATTGGTCCTGCTCGGTATGAAAACGACTCGCTCCAACTGAATCTCAGAGCAGACGACCTTGCGCCTGAACCTGCGTCATCTATCATTCCGAATTTAGGTGACCGCACTCCTAATGAGCCAACGACTCCCTTCGATTTTCCCTACCCAATCATGGTTGATCCTATTCTCTGCCGTATCTGTGAATGTCAGATCCCGCAATGGTACTTTGAGAAACATAGCGAGACGTGTGCCGAGACCCACCGCTTGGAAGCAGAAATTATGGAATGCAATGAGTCCATTACTGAGCTGCGAAATACTATTCGTGACCTCAGCGTTGCTGTCGATCGTGCCTCGCCAACTTCTGTTCCAGAGTACCGTGGCATGCCAATATTCATTCCAGCTGCATCACCCATTGTTTCATCGCCTTTGCAGCTGTTCCGAGCTAATAAGATGCAAAGGTTTGGTGTTAAGAAGATGCAGAAGCGGTTACTGGACCAGCTCGAAGATATCCTTCAAGTAGCATTTGAGGTCGCCATACCAACTCTCAAAGAGGAAGAAGCAAAGGAGCCTATTGAGCGTCAACGTCTATTATCTCCTGGTTCCGAACGGAAGATTTCTCAAATCCGCAACTGGTCTAAGCCCACGACGGAAGATGCTGCACTTGGTCAACTTGTACAGGATGCTGAACGGGTCATGCGGCAAAAGATTGACAACGTTGTACGAATGCAGAATACTATTCGTTATGCGGAGAAGATCTGGCATGAATGGGAAGAGCGTGTGGGTGAGGTACTTGCAACAGTTGATGAGTGCGAGAGCGATAGCTCAAGTGAGGACGACTCTCATGAGACACAGGGAGACAATTCAAGTTCAAGGTCTTTCTATGCATCCGTTGGCGAAGCATCCTCTGGCCCGACCCCCTTGGCGTCTTCGTCTCCAGCCCCAACCCCTACTCCACCTGAAGCTCGGAATACTTCCGTCCCCATGCCCTCAGCTCCCATTCCGATTCATGGTCCCCGACAACCACTTCACACAAGATCTTCAACCCCATCATCCGTCTCATCTCCACTCGCCCTTGCAGCCCCTATCATTGCACCGTCATCGCACGAACTTTCTCTCATGATTCTTGACGATTGTCCTCCTCACTCGCATATCAAGGCCCGTAAGTCTACACAGAATCTCATGGAGCCTAAATTTGTTATCACTCCACCGGCGTCTCCCCCTCTCGTAGCACGCGATGGTTCACAATTAACTCGCGAACCTTCAGCGAAGCGTGGTCACAGGCGACACTCCACCATCAACTCCATCTGCAGTCCTTCTGGTCCCCTTTCCCCCAGACAGTCATCAGCACCGTTATCTCGGACGACCCCAGCGTCTATTAAGGATTTTGAGATCATCAAGCCGATTAGCAAAGGTGCTTTTGGATCGGTTTTTTTAGCCAAGAAGAAAGTTACCGGGGATTACTACGCTATCAAGGTTCTCAAGAAGGCCGACATGATTGCAAAGAACCAGATCACTAATGTTAAGGCTGAGCGTATGATCCTCATGACCCAGGCAGAATCTCCTTTCGTGGCAAAGCTTTACTTCACGTTCCAAAGCAAGGAGAATTTATACTTGGTCATGGAATACCTTAATGGTGGTGACTGTGCGGCTCTCATCAAGTCACTTGGGTGTCTTCCGGAAGAATGGACGAGAAACTATATTGCCGAGGTCGTTCTTGGATTAGAGTACCTCCATCAACGGGGCGTTGTCCATCGGTAAGCCGTCTAACTCCTCAACATGGGAAAAGACATTCATAACCTCATTCAAGTGACTTGAAACCTGACAATTTGCTAATTGATCAACATGGTCATCTGAAGTTGACAGATTTCGGTCTAAGTAGGATCGGTCTACTGGGACGTCAAACTCGGGTCAATCAGCCTGGCAGGCAGTTGGCGAGATATCCATCACGGTCGCGTCCGCCTTCCATGGACTCGGCGTATTTGTCCTCGCCAATGATTTATGCGGAATCGACGACGACAACAGGTAGTTCTTATTTTCCACAGAGAACGCATTCAGGTTCTCGTGCGGCAAACTCGCCTTACCCTTCTACAGATGATGTGGAGTCCAGTGGATCGGAATCTTTATCCGGGCTCTATACCCGGCGATCGGTGAAAGCGACTGACAGCCCGCTACAGTCCTTTGCAACTGAATTAACAAACGAGCTTCTTTCTCATTCAAATGGCGGCACACCGCCAGGCGAGCAGAAGGTTGTCGGAACCCCTGATTACCTCGCTCCTGAAACAATCCTCGGACTTCGTGGTGACGACGCTGCAGTTGATTGGGTCGGTCTCCTTCATTTTTAACAGCATACTTATGTTGATATGATTATTTTGACAGTGGGCGCTTGGTGTCATCACTTACGAGTTTCTATACGGGATACCTCCTTTCCATGCTGATACCCCGGAGAAGGTCTTTGAGAACATCTTGTCTGGGCATATCGAGTGGCATGAAGACTGGATTGACTTCTCAGAGGAGGCACGAGACTTTATGAGAAGACTGATGACACTTGATCAGACCGAGCGCCTTGGCGCTAACGGTGCTGATGAGGTCAAGGCCCACCCGTTCTTCGCGAGCATTGAGTGGGACAAGGTCACTACATCAGAAG
Source organism: Termitomyces sp. T70a (assembly GCA_017657195.1). Taxonomy (NCBI): domain Eukaryota; kingdom Fungi; phylum Basidiomycota; class Agaricomycetes; order Agaricales; family Lyophyllaceae; genus Termitomyces; species Termitomyces sp. T70a. The sequence goes on from JAGGAT010000046.1 coordinate 59,330, forward strand.
CTGCCTTCATTCCCCAGGTCACCGATCCTGAGTCTACTGATTATTTTGATCCTCGTGGCGCTATCCCTCAATTGTTCCATGATGATGAACCCGTTGCTATCACCGGACAAGCCACCCTGGAGAGTTTAGTTGGCGTTCCATCGGCTGTGACTTCTGTCCCTATTCCTCTTGCGACCAAGGATAATTCATCTCCTCCTGCAAGCGACGACTTTGGCTCGTTCAGCTTCAAAAACCTACCAGTGTTGAAGCAAGCTAATGACGATGTCATTCGCAAACTCAAGACAGACCAAATGGCGCCTCTTTCACAAGCACTCGCTGAACCGCCTGTCGCGATCCATCAACGCAAACGTAGTATATCTACTCGTATCAAGAAGCCTCCTAGCGTTGTCACCGCCTTGGAACCCGGCAAGGTGATTCCAACGAACCCGCCATCTCCGTCCACCTCGGTCCCCTCTGTTGCCTCATCTCCTTCTCGAGTGAGCTTGCCTCCACTAACTCCAGGCAGCGGGGCACATAGTCGAAAACCTTCAGAATACGGGGCAGTTGAGCGTTTCAAACTGAGTCAGAAGGAGGGAGTTGATCGAAGAAGCTCGATAAGTCGCTTGCGCACAGCTTCAGTGTCAAGTGCAGGAGATGGCTCTGGTTCGGAAGCCTGGAACTCCTCCGCTGGCCATGGTAGTTACGGAAGCCATGGAAGCCCTCATGATTACAGCACTCCTCCGTCTTCTGTCCATTCGATTGACTTGCGGAAGGGACCTGATCCAAATGATCGTGTGGTAACCTGCTTGCTCGCTGAAGATAACCCGATCACTGCGAAAATAATCGAGACTCTACTCGTCCGTCTTGGGTGTCGTTGTGTCGTTGTTGCGGACGGGTCGGAGGCTATCAGTGTAGCTATGGGAGATATAAGTAAGTCTTGACACTTGGGGTTATGTGGGCCATATATTCATGGAGTTCCATCTAGAATTTGACTGCATCCTAATGGATCTACAAATGCCAGTCTGTAAGTCCATGATGTTATGCAACATTGACTGGATTTCTCTAACGCTGACTAGTGGACGGTGAGGGTGCTGCGCGATATATCCGGAGTACCAACAACAAAAACACGAACACTCCTATAATTGCTGTCAGTGCATATAGCAGCGCTGATCCAAATGACACAAGCAATGTCTTCACCGCTTCTCTCTCAAAACCCCTGCAAAAAGCTGATCTCCTAGGTTTGTTGCAAAGTTCGAAAACCGATATGACTGGTGCTAATGTTTAACTTAGCCGTGATGCGCCAACTTGGATTCAAAACTACGACTATACAGGGAGGGCACGGTGCCACCAAGGTTACCGCTACCTCTGCGGCCAGCACTCAAACAGCTTCATGACCCCTCCTCAACTTTTCATGTCATTCTTCTTATGCCTGCATATTGTTGCTCAAGTTCGTTTTCGTCATGTCCCATCATTTATGTTTTACCGCTTTAATACAATTCACACATTGCATTCGCACATTCACCCCAGCATACTTACAATATCTCAGCATTTTATCGTTCTCTGCATTGTAACACATTAGATACACTGTGCCATCATGTTTAATATAGCTTTTCGGTTTTTGTGTTAACCGATGGGATCGCGCCTCACGCCCTCATCTGAGGTAATGTCTATTTTTGGAAAACCACTGTGCTGAAAATCCGGACCTACTCAACGTCTGGTGCGATCAAAGCCCATCTGTCCTCCTCGAAAGCCAAGAACCTTTTGTACTTCTGATACCAGTTGTATTCGTGGCAGGACAGAAATCTACCATAACCCGTGCTTTACTCTTCAACTCTTCCCATGAATACCAGTGAGTAGCGACATAGGCCACTTCCCTCCACTCACAGATCTTCTAGCTTCATGGAACACATATCACAGTAGTAGCGATGATCTCCAGAACAGGCTTCGCGCCTCTACGGCACCTATGGCGAGCTATCCAAACCATCCGGTATCCCTCGTGCCAGGACAGGTCTCTCGGGTGAATGCGCTACCCAACCTTCGTACAGGCGCGTCACGTCGCATGTCCATCGCTGACGATATCCGCAATGCACACAACATACCCCCACCACCCCCTCCACCACCCCTATATCCAGAATTCCAGCCTCGACCGGCCCCTCCTGTGCCATCGTCTACCCCACCTCCACCCCGGCCGCCTTTACCGCCATCGCTTACTGTTGCCGCCTTTCGTAAACCAGTATCCCCCCCTCCCATTCCGCCAAAACCTTTCGGAGCTCCTGCCTCGCCTCGGGAAGATGGTCGTCTGTCAAGTGTTCCTATATCTCTTCTACCTGGAAGTTATGCGACACAAGTTTTGGACCGGCTCACGGAAACACCTGAACCACAGACTGGTGAAAGCGAAATAGCTATGGCGATGGCTTTATCTGCATCTATCTCTGACGAGGAAGCAAGTCAGCGTCAAATGCTGGCTTTACAAGAAGAAGAGGACATTGTCAGGGCTTTGGAGGCGTCCAGGTTGGAGACTAGAAGTTTCGGCCATTCTCATTTTGACGACGCGTTCGCAAGTTCATCGAGCAGTCAAATGGTACCAGGTCATCACAATGAAGCCTCTGATCAGGCCTCCCCTCGTTTGTTCGCCTTGGAGAAGGGAAATTCGACTTCCTTAAATATGGAGCCTGCGCCTTCGCAGTCCGCAACCAACATTGATCACGATTCATCTGCTGCAATATTGATTCCCAAGCAGGAGCCAACGATGATTGTCCCGCTCACAGGAGCAAGGGAATCCTCGCCCTCTACTGACCCGGACTTGCCAGGTTTCTCCCCCAGAGTTGCTTATGGTAGCCCAAACATATTCCCAGCTAAGCACGAAGCAAATATCGAGCATGGAGCTCTTCCCCTCTCTCCTTCGATATTGAGCGATTTTTCGTACCTACCGCCCGTCAAAGAGAAGGAGGAAGGTATAATTCCACGAGTCGAAAACGTATCTGAAGCACATCTTCCCTACACTGATACGACCACGTGCTTTACACGATCTCCTGAACCAATCACGGATGCATTGCCATTCAACCAGGTTCCTCCAGGCTCTGAAAGCCATGTTTTAGGACATGAATCACAGTCCAATAATCCTATCGACAGTCTACCGCCAATTCCGGCGAAAGACAGACAGACATACCCCAGCCCTGTACCGAACACATCGAGTCCACCAAAATACACATTCCGGGCTGAGACACCTGTTGATCTACCAGCCAGCTGTAGTAGGGGCAACTCTACACCAATCTTGAAGCATTCGGACCCAACATTTGTAGGGGAGTCCAGTACGGCTTCTGGATCTGGTGGACCTTCAGATGCCGCCTTCTCAGGACCACTGCCCCCCTCCTATACTGAAACGCCTTTCCCTGCCACAGATGAAAATATCAAACAGAAGACAAGCCACACTACCAACTCTTCTCTGGTATTGACTCAGAATCCTACGCAGTTCTCTGCATACACTCCACCTTCTCGGCCATCTTCGTCGGCCTCCGCATCCCCCTCGATACAACATCGTGTCCCATTCACTGCTTCTCAAGCTGGATCATCGATAGACCATCTCTCTCGGAATTCTTCCGCTCACTCGTCTCCAAATCCAGATGGTAGTTCAAGTGACCTACATTTTGCGCGGCCGCATTCAAGTTCCACCATCAACGTAAATGCGTTCGTGAACAAAGAGCTCTTTGTTGGTGTATGTGAGTTGCTACTTTCTTTGTTTCTTCGCTCTTTCTGATTGCCCACAGCCGTTGGTTTCATGGCACCAAAGGTATCTTCACAACTCATCCCAATGACGGAGGAGATGCCTCCTATCATCTCACTACCGTACGGTAAATCTCGACCCCTACATTTGCAGGGACCGAGCTGGAGACATCTACTTAAACTCATGGCCAGTCTGAGTGGAACAAGGATAGAAGCGGCAGTGGATGCCATTGCAGCCATGAAGACTACAGCGAAACTCCGAACCGTCGTACAATTCGTCAAGGTGAGTTGTGCAACACTTTGGCTCATTTCCCCCCGTTCAACAAGAATTTCGTAGCCTCATCAAGCTTCTCCTGTTTGGCGCACGATATTTTATTTTACGATCGACTATGCTCCTCCAAAACCGAGTATTCGTCATCGTAGCGTTAACGATCTCCCCTATTCGTACGGCCTGGCAGGTATCCCGTCACTCTTGCGAGACGCGGCTGAGTCCCCACTTTCTAAGACGTATACTATCCCTGCCTCGGACTCGGTGCCATTCCCAATTCTACCTATAACCTTTCCAAACCTCGCACTGTACATGCAAGCGGCATTGGAAGAGTCTCGCCGTTATCTCAATGACAGCCACAGTGATTATCGCAAACTTGCCAAGATGATCACGACGTGTTATCCGGACGAGGATATCACTCCAGATCCTTCAGACCGTCGCGGACTGCTTAAGAGGGTGATGGGGCTTTCAAACAAACCACAGAAGAGGGGTGGTAATGAAGATACTTATGAACTTGTCACACCCTTCGTACCCGATGAATGGGGCTAAAGTTATTTTTCCAATTCCTGGGGATACTGACATTCTACAATCTTTCTGGACATCTGGGAACTCTGACAAAATACCTTACGTGTTACAATTAACGTCTCTATATATCAACACCTGTTAGTTGTACATCTAATCTATCATCACGCGTCATTTATTGTCTGTAACGTTCTACAATCACAAAAACACCGAAATGCCAAAAATGGAAACAAGTCGCGTTCTTTACCAAAATACCGTGACTCTGTGGCCGGTTGTTCTATTCGACACACATCGCTATTGGCGCCCAGGCTCTTGTCAGTCCATTCGATACAACAAATAGTTCATTTAACCATCCTGTAATAAATGGCTATCGAACCATCTCAAAGCTCGTCTTCACGTACTTACATCCCACCTTTAACTACGGAAGAGGAAGGTAACGTAGTCCGCCCTGTTGCTCCAATCCGTTGAGGAGCTAAAGAAGAACTGACAGCGGCTTTCTATAGATCAAGTCATCCTTGCTCGGATTGCAAATGACGACAGACCGCTTAAACGCGTGATAAAAAAATTCCATAATTACACCTCATTATCGCATGCACCGCTCGTCCCTACTATCGGAAACACGGTCGACCAGTCATTAGATGACGCTAGAGAAGCGTTTCTGGTGGAATTGGCCACGTTTCAACTGTCGCTGAAGAAGAGTGTGATGATTTGTGAGGCGGAAGCTAGGCAGGTGGAAGAATACCAACGAGAACGACAGGAAATTGGTGAGTCTTCCGTTTTTTTTTTGGGAGTAGAACCAAAAGCGCTTACCTGTTGCTGTGTAGTGCAGGAGCACGCTGTTCTTAGAGACCAGATTGACCAACTCAAAGCTGCACTTGAAGAGGCACAGATAGTCCGCCGACGGAAAATAGAATACGATTTGGTTGCAGAGAAAGTGAACACTCTCCCCAGTCGAGAAGAGCTCGAACAGTATGTAACTTCCTGTACCTGTGGATGTAAAACTTATAGGCATTCTCGCAGCTCTATTGAGTCATTGGAAAGTGATATGACAGCAATCCGGACGGAGCATGAAATCCACAGCCAAACTCTCTTCGACCAGAAAGCATCATTGGATTCCATTATTGCCCAACTGGACTATCTTCGTTTCATGGGCAAGGACAAAGACGAGGCATCTGTTGGTACCTCTCGTGTTCCTACTCCGGCACCCGATAGTGCTGGACCCGACGTAATTGAGGATTCTCCAGAGGCAGCTCCTATCCCAACAGAAGTCCCCCAGAATGAGCGGGAAGAGGGAGAACATCGCAAAGGCACCCCTGAATCAACGGAATCATCAGGAATGGGCACAGGTGAGGATGATATTGAGATGGGAGAAGTGGAAGAGGACCCAAAACCAAAGAAGAAAATGAGGGAAGAGCTAGAGGAAGGCGAGGCCAGCGATACGAGTAGTGCTTTATCTGACCCTCCGGATGACATATAATATATGAGTTGACATTGCTTAGTATTACAGATTACTGGACATTATTAGGAAATGTCACTTCACCACTCATAAAATCCCTCGCGCACTCAACTTCTCGTCCGAATTCTTTAGCTGCCAAGTTACCAATGGCGTTCATAATTTCAACAGCTTCCTTGGTCTCAGCCCCTGAATAACGCGCAGAAAAGTGATTAAGGATCAATCGCCTTGCATTTACACGTTTAGCGAATGCGCCAGCCATCTGTGGTGTCGAATGGCCTCTTGACCTGGCTCTGGCTTCGACAGTTTCGTACGTATCAGTGTCCTTAGTTGTGGGGTCAATCCCTGGTAGATGGGCGTTTGTGGCTTCGTGGACAAGCAAGCCCGCATCCATGGCAAGTGGTATAATTGGTGACGGATCGAACGTGTCACCTAGAATGACAACTTTTCTTCCTTTCCTGCGAGGAGGACCTTGTAGGACAGTTCCGTCAGAGAGCTCGATACTCTCGCCTTGTTGAAGGCGCCGCATAGCCGTCATGGGAGTATTTGTCCGTTTGAGATCTGGAATGTATAATTTTGGGTCTATTTTACCTGGTACAGGCGCCTCTGTCACGACGTATCCGACACAGGGAACAGAGTGGTGTATGGGCGCTGCAGAAACTGAGACCACACCATCTTTAAATATGTCTCTCCAGACGCCATCGACTTGGGGGATGTTTCGACCATTTGACAGCTCACACGAAAGGCACGCCAAAGATGTATGATCCCCAATTTGAGGATCAGACGGCATTCGCAACTCATGAACGACGTAGGGGCTACCAAGTAAGGTATGTGTGTATGCCATACCGTTTCGAACATATGCACGCGTGCCGAGGGGTCCATATATTTCAATAGGCTTATATTCAAGTCAGAATATATCCAAATATCGAGGACGGTGACAACACTGACTGGTTGGTCCATATTGATTTGAGATCTAGTATCTTCCAGACCATCAGAAGTGCCTCCAGCGCCGTTGAGACAGCTTGCCAGTAACGGAATAAGACCAAATATGTGGTCTCCTGTACACCGACATGAAAAATACAACCAGGATGTACATCGCTTGAAGCTTACCATGCGTATGTGTGAGGAAAATTTTTTCTATGCGCCCCATCTTGACGGCGCTCTTTTGTATCTGGTGTTGAGTAGCTTCTCCACAATCAAATAACCAGACATCTCGACCCAGATGCAGCGCAAGAGACGAGTGATTCCTCGTAGAAGATGGTTGTGCAGACGCAGTCCCAAGAAAGGTGATACTCAAGGGCGAGATTTGGGATCTTGTGGGACTAAAGGAGGTCATTACCGGTCCGGATATTTCAATTTGAGCAACTGTAGTAAGATTTCGACCTCTGCGTAAATGAATGCGATTGAAATGAAGGACGAAGTTTAACGTAGAAAGCATATGTGTGTACGAGGGCGGCGTGGATTCTTGTTGACTACGTTTACCTCACTGGACTCAAGTACAAACCGATTGCTGAAAAAAAACGGTGCAAGGCACGGAGAGCAACATAGGGATGTCTCAGGGATATACAGGATTCCAATCTATGATATAAAGCGCCCCACTCTTTGCGCAAGTGTTTTTGAGTAACAGGTCCTTGTCGTACGTCGCGAAAATGGTCTAAATAACCCTTTTCCAGTTTCTTCAGCTGTGAAACGCAGAAACCTGTTCTCGCTAACTGTGCAAATATCATATACACCCTTTTGCTTGACCTGGATAGGGATAAGGGTAGACCAATGCTGTTCTGCGTATACAATTGTGATTGCTTGAAGAGTGGGAACCCGGCGAACTAATTGCAACGCACTGCGGGCCATGTTCTCCTCATTAAAAATATAGACCTTCTGTACCTCAAGGGATCGGAGTCGAGGCCCTTTCTCAATTGCTTTCCAGAAATCCTTCTGCATTGTTATGTCAAGGAAGAATGATTAGGTCGAAGTCCAGACTGAGACCCACCATATGAAATCCATATTTCTTTTTCGTGGTGCAGACTAGTTTTAAATGTAAAAGGTTATCACAAGCTGTTAGCAATGGACGAAAAACTCTTATATGGTCGGTCTCTAAAACGGCGGCGTTCTTTTCAGGAGTGAGACCATACAGAGTACTCGCTCTGACACGGTGAGACATGTCAATCCAGAGCTCAAGCGTTGACAGATCATGGAGGTCGCGGAGGCAGGGTAAGAGATCAACGAGGCGCCAAGTCTGAAGACGTTCAGAACATAGTCTGAGTGTTGTGAGCCGGCTGAAAGGAAGGATGTAGCCAAGATAGAAATGAGTGCCGCTGAATTCAGTAAGAACGAGGTCCGAATTGGATATTTCTAGAGAGGGAAACCTGGCATCATAGGGAATATGCAATTTTTTAAGCAGGGGATGGCAGGAGATAAAGTGACTAAACTCTTTCATGGACTCTTCCTGCGCCGTGTCATCCCAATCGAGAGTCGTCGGAGAATTGCCCTGCATCAAAGTATGACCAAAGATCAGAGTGCGCAATTTGGGCCACCGCGCACGAACGATGGGTCGAACATCAAATAGGGGTGAATAGTAAGTTGTCCGTTCTCCCCCAAGAGTGAGTTCTTCCAATTCACTGCAGCGATCCATGAGCATATTCCATAGTGCATCTGGAAACTTGTGAATGCTATCAGAATCTTATTAATTATGAAGAAACCGATATCAGAGGAGCTCACTGATAATAGAACTGGATGCTTACTTAAAAACAAACGAGTTCGACAGTTGACCATCAGGCTGAAACCTTTCAAATCACTGAAATTAAACAACTAGATAAAGGTTGGCACAGAAATAACCCGGCCTATGTGTCAGCTCACCTCGCTGTCTTCGGATAATGGTAAGCCTCCTACAGTACTTCCAATGTAACACAGCCGAGGACAGCTGTCCAAAGTCAGTCCCGACGTCAATCCTTGGATGGGACAATCTTACTGCTTTCGAAGGGCTACCCACAATCTTTCTTCCGGAGGTTCCACGCCATCCCAGATAAAGGTCTCCAAGCCTGTGAGCATAGGTGCAAGTTGTATCATGTCGTTCGATACGTGCCCTTCTGCGTCAAACCATGCGTAGTACATCGAGGCCATGATATCATTCGGTCGCAAGATCAGCTTCTTGATATGCTTGGCAAACTCTGGGTGTGTCATCAAGGACGTTAACCGCTCTCTGCATCGGAAATATGTTTTGCATTCCACGGAAGAATAGAGAACAGGCAACAGTAGTCTGTAGATTTTCCAAGACTGTCACAGTAATGTCAACAAGGAAAGTGGTGATCTGGGGGTCTGCGCATGGAGTACATACAGCCAGGAAGAAGTTGACGATGTCCCGAGGGGATTCAATGAATCGAGCTATTGTGATGAAGGACTCTGGAGGCAACAACGGCATGGCAGAGGAAGACGAGGGTACTTTCTTGCTTTGAAACCACTTGGGTGCAATTGGATCTGTATGGAGCATAGCAAGTGTCCAATAGGACGAATATCGGCGACTCGGAGAGAAGAAAGTGAAGACCTTCGTCAACATCCCATATCACACTTGTACAGCCTCGCAGTAACCACACATCCTCCAATTAAGGGAAATCACAACCCAGCCATCTTGAGTATATCATGATAATAATGGGAAGATCAACGGGAGTCTGCGGGTGATACAAGTATCATAAATATTATAAGTTTCACAGTGGTCATTAACAAATTCACCGCCCGGAACGGACGCGGGTCGCGAACGCGATCACGTGAGCCTCCCTGAGTTCGTTGACCGTGCCGTCTTTCAAACGATCATATTGTCAGTTCTACTGACTTCCTATTCCAAACCTTGGGAGCAAAAGCGTGGTTCTATGGCCTTAGGCTCCTCCCCTCGTAAGGTTGTCCCTTTGGCCAGCGGTGACGACCTTCCCAAAAGCAGAGCTAGGAAAGATTCTTCAGGACCTTCTGTCACAAAACGAGTATTCTATTGTGGAGTCGTAGTTGAAGGCTCAGAGAACGGTAGAAGACTCCCGGATGGCATGTTCTTCTAAATTGCTGGAGAACATATGTCTTATTTTCGACTTACAGACATCCAAGACCTTGTACTCTCGCTTGGCAGCCCACTTGCAACTGGCGTTTCGTCAGGCTCTCTGTCAGCAACCCAAGAATCTGGAGTGAATGAAACTGTGAGCTCCTTCAATATCGTGTTTCACTGGGCGTACTTCGTTGTCCGGGAGCTGAACCTTTGCTATGACAATAGGATCGTGTAACACAACGAACGCGTGCTTTAACCGACACCACTGCACTTTCTTCCGTCATCAACGAACTTGTGACAAGCGAGCGATCCTACGTCCGCCGACTGCAGATGCTGAAAAACAATTATGCAGACCCATTGCGAAACTTTGCCCGGAGCAAGGACACCGCAATAATCCCCACTTATGAAGCGAACACGCTCTTTGGGAATATCGACAACCTGATACCTGTTAGCGAAGCTTTCCTTACCGACTTGGAAAAAATGTTAGGACCTAACGGACCAAGGACAGTCGGGGGCGTCGGAGATGTTGCGTTGCGCCATTTCAAGGAATTACGCGGATTTGAGCAGTATAAACAGTACTATGTCAAACGCGAAGACGCTCAGTTAATATTTGAACGAGAAATATCCAAGAGGTCCTCTCGTTTTGCATCTTTCATTGATGTAAGCAATTTGTCCCGCATCGCTCCCAAAAATCTTAGCCAAGATGTTTTAGCACATTAAATACCAATCTGCAGACCCACGAAACAGAGTAGGTCTCCGGGAGCTTCTTATGGAGCCAGTACAACGCATTCCGAGATATACTCTCTTATTTCGAACAATGCTGAAACATATGGCGATGGATGATCCACAAAGGTCCAAGTTGTTGGAAGCTGATGAGATCGCAAGCAAAATTGCTCTCGCGGAAGCTGACGAACAAACAAAAAGGGCGGCAGTATTCTACTGTTTGACCTCATCCATTGAAGGATTCCCACCCGATCTACTCTCAAATTCCCGTCGTTTCATCGACTCCATCGATGTCGAGGATATCTTGCATGATGCGAGTGCCCCTGTATCTTCGACCTCTCCAACAGGACTAGTTTCGCTCCACTGTACTCTGTTCCTTTTTGATGACAAACTTGTCATCGTCAAGCGGCCCGGTAACGGCGAGAAATCTGGCCAAGCATTGTCTGGGTTGGATGAATTAGACAAAATTACCAAAGGCGGCGGGATTCCGGGGGGTAAGAAGAAGACAATGACTTGTAAAGGCGTTGTTGACATAACCGACATTGTTGCGACGGATGTCGGCGGTGCTGGTACGCAATTACGTTTATCTATGATATTTCATCAACGCGTTCTCTCATTCAGACTTTCATTTCTATCTGGAAACCCCACCTCAGGACCAAGGTGATCGTTGGTCTGGACGCCCTTTTCGTGCTCTCTCGGTGGTTCATCCTCCTCATCCCATCAGTATGAGCCCTACGCATACGACAGCAGATAAGCAACGATTCCTTGAGAATCTGTGGCATGTACAGGCGACATACCGGTCGCGAGCAGGGCAGTCAGTTGTTCTGCGAGCGGATGAACAAGAAGTCGAATCGAAAGTGGGGAAGGTCACCATTGCACGAACTTACTTCAATGTCTACCAGCGCACAGCTTTTCTACAAGAAGTGAAGAAAGTGAGTATTTAGTATCTGCAGGAAGTGTAGTCTGACATTTTCACGATCGGGCAGACAAAAGTTGTCGTTCATATTGATCTTCTAGGGTCATCAGATGCGCTCCCTTTGGGCTTGGGTGTTGCGCCATTTGCCAGTATACGGATCCAACCGCTCGCTGGGCAACTCTGCAGATACACTGTCAGATCAAGTATGGACGACGATGCAGAGGAAGACATTGTTCAAACCGAGAGGGTACCGTCTCGTATCATCGACACCAGTCAGTTTTATTGCCTTCTTATATATAAGTGCTCTGACCCTTCTTTGCCTAGTCCATCAATTTGGCTTCTTCGAATTTCGTACAGATAGGAATTCTCGCCCATCCACACCTACCGCTCGATCCAGAGTCAACATATTTGGCTTGGATGCTATCTCCCGTAATCTCTTTAATGCGCGACCTGGATCTTCCATGGGAGACTTCTTTGGAGGCTCCATCAGCGGCCACAAACGCACCAAGTCGACCACTAGCCGCTCATCCATGTACACACAGACCACGAGCACAGGGGACAGCTTGACTAAATTCTCCCATCGCTCGACTTCGACTGCCGCCACATCAGTCATGGATGATGATGCTTCGTTCCTCGGATCTAGGTCCTCAAGAGGTAAAAAGTTACTTAAAAGAGGTAAATCCCCGGGTGGGTCGACCTCCGACTCGGAAAAATCCCCAAGCTGTCGCTTGGCAAGACCGGTCTCATCATCAAGGTCCAGGTCGACCTCGAGAGAACGTGGTAATTATCGTAGTGAAAACGAGGACGAGGACGACGTATTCTTCATAAACTCGAGGGAGCTTGACGATTCGGAAAGAGACTTAGCTTTGCAACTTGAGCTTGCACGTCGAAATAGCAAGAATCAACACACAAAGGAGGTGCCGCCTTTGCCCCTGGATGAACCGATTGAGCCTACAATCTATGAAGGTCTGAATATTCCATTTTACGCTTTGACTAAGATTGACTTTTTTCTAGAAGAGCTCCCACAACCAGTTCGGTCATTATCACGCGCGTCTCGCGATTCTGCCAGTCAAAGAACAGCAACTCCTCGGCCAGAATCCACCACGCCTACGAAGGCTTTGGAGTCACCAATCCAACCCTCTCGTTCATCGCCATTGCACACCATCGAGCGACGGCCACTGGGCCCTCGGAGTCCTTCACCTCTGCCTCCCGCACGAACGTCACCTGCTCCACGCCTTCCTTCTACGGATGATGACACTATCGAAGGACCTAGTTCTCAACCTTCCACGGGCTCACTCATTCCTGCTCCTAGTAAGAGATTATCGCGCGGGTCAACGAACATTCCAAGGAGCAAGCGGCAACCCTTCTATCCAACCGGAAATAGAGAATCGACAACGAAGGCTGCACCGGTCGCTCCATCACCTGCTGCCACAATTGAACCTTTATCGATCAAGAAGAAATCATCGGTTCGTAACAATGTTATATCCTCGCCAACTCCGATGCGGAAAACGATTACCCGCAATTCCCTTCTTGCCCGTAATACATCTCAAGTCGTTTCGCCTCGACGAGTCTCATCTCAAGCAGGAAAACGAAAGCTGAACGCGTCGTCGAGCAGTACTCGGTCTGATGCTAGCACCATTGGATTGAACAACAGAATGTTACAGTTGTCCCAGACCACAATAGAGGATGTATGTTGAATTTTCTTGTTATGTACAGAGATTCAATTCATATCTCTTTAGATCGAGTCATCACGCCGAGCTATCAAGAGAATCAAACTCCAGGTAGATGACTTATGTTCTGGCCACATCCCCACAATTATGGAGGGAGTCTATTCGAGGCCGTCGTCTCCAGAAAAAGGGCTTCGGACACCCCAGCGTCAATCAGGAGCTCTAGTTAGTCTTCATGTTTCTTCTTCTTCAATTGTTTCACAAAGAATGGTCATTAGACAAGGGCAGCCCAAGAACGGCTAGAGGAGATGCGGCAGGTAATAGGCCGTCGACAGCTGGAAGGAGACGGAATATCGCGTTCCCGACCACACAGCGTGTTTGATTCTCCGTCAAGGACGCATACTTCGTCTGGCACATCAACAATCATTGCGGATACGGTGGAAACATTTGTGTCAGAAGCAGACATGAGTCTGGGGCGAGCGGTATCGAATCAAGATGCTCTTCAACTTGATATCAAACAAATGTTCACCGAGCTCAAAGAGGTCAGTCGACTGATAAATTGACTCGTGCATTGCGTTGATGGCTTGGAAGAAATCGGGTGAGCTTGACAAGATCAAACTTGAGCTTCAGAACGCAAAACGGCAAACAGAGCTGGTGAAAAGTCTGCTTGCAGACGTTACGGCTGAAAAGGACATCATGTATGAGGTAAGAACCTTGCCGTGTCCTTGTCAAACCTGTTGATATAGCAGAACAAACTCAGGCCTTCAACGAAGAGCTGGATGGAATGTACAATGACCTGAATCTCCCTGACGATGAGGCATGGATTGCGATGTCGAAAGACCTAAAGCAGACTAAAGAAGATCGTAACTCATTGATGAAGGAAAATTCGTAAGTTTTGATCCGTTTGACTTTAGCGTCATCCTTGTTTAAGTGTTTAACTTCTAGGCAATTGAAGCTCAGACTAGCAGAGGCTGAAATGCAAAAAGACGAGTATGTACTCAGCCTTGAAGCGTAACCTTAGCTGATTCTTGATCAGATGGGGTGCTATACTTCGAGCCCATGGCCTGATATAATAGTGGTTCTCCCGTACGATCTTACTCTGTTCTGATAGTGCCGGACTGTTCTTTTCAGGTTGAGATAGGGCTGCTGTAGTATATGTGTATTACTTGTCGTTATTTGTTTCTCTTGCATGGCTGTATCTACTATACAATATGTTTTCCTCGGTTTCGGTAAATTTCGACTGGTCAAATAATTGAATTTCTTTCTTTATATATGCTATATAACTTTCAAAAGGATGACTAAAAAGAGCTGTACGATATAGGATTGTGGGTATCGTAATATGTGCGGGGCTCTGTTGTACAAATGCGAAAAAAAAGGTCATGAACAGAAAATGAAAAGTGTTGAGATCCTAAAGATGTTTACAGTATCAAGCTTTCAGGCGCTGAAGAAAAGATAGATGTTTGGGCCCATAGCTGTCAACTTCAACAGGTGATTGACATCGGCGAGAAGGAACAAGTATAGGTCGTAGGGGTAATCTTTCAATTGGTAAACGTTCTGGAGTCTGAGGGTAATCGTCGTAAGATTTGGGACAGTCAGATGACGGTATCGTTGACTCGTAATCCGGGCCAGGCAGGTCGAGAGCGGAAATATTCAAAGCGGGCAGTCTTTGGATATGCGGGAGGGTGAATCTCTCCTCCTCAGGCACGCTTCTGGTTCGACGGTGAATGGAGCCCTTAGCCCAGCGTCTGAAAGAACCCACCGTCCGTTTTTTACTTTCATAAGCGTCCATATCCGACTCGTCGGTTTGTGCAAATGAAAGAGCGGAAGAAGGGCGTGACTGTGAGAAAAGCAGGTCCTTGACACCATTGACCAACGATCGTGACGTCTTCATCGGTGATTTTGGTTCGCAACTTGTCTCACGAGGTGGCTTGACAGTGGAGCTGAAGAATATGGAGGAACTACGGACAGAGCCTCTGGGAGACGAACATGGGTGCGAAGAGGATAAGAAAGAGGCCGATGAAGGTGACGGTGCAGAAGGAGAGGAAGACCTTGGTCCATCCGAATCGGACATGGCATTACTAGGGGCCGTCGACTGCCTCCTAGTTGAGGATTGGCCAGACGAAATGGATGACTTCTTACTCAATATACCATCGGGCCATTCGGCGAGACTCCTTCGTCTGAGCACATGGACACTTTCATGACGCGTCAACCGGCTCTTTGCTGCCATCCCTGATATGCTCAATGCGGACTGTGAACGAACGAAACCCCTGCGAGAAACTTTTGGGGAAGGGAAGAGTTCCTCGTCTTTGAAAGTCGCGTGAGATCGAGCGGTCAAACAGAGTTTAGAGATAACGTCTTGAAGACCCTGGTCAACCCGCGAGCGTGCAGAAGGAGAGTATCGGCGGATGACAATCATCTCAGAGTCAGATGACAGGGGAGCAAAGATCCCCTTGACCGATGCAGATGAGGATCTGCGACTAAGTAAATCAGACTCTTGCTTCAGCATCAAGTCTTGCTTGAAGGGTCTTCGCTGTTTCGAGTCTGATCCCAATGCCATCATAAGTGTGTCTGCCAGGCCAAAATATTCGGTGTTGCTAGAAAGCTCTGGGATGGACTGGATTGTAGGGAGGACGTTGACCAGTTCAAATGGGCCGTCATCCAGGGTAGATGGTATGAGGTCGCCCTTGCCGTCAATTCGCAGGCTCGAAGTGGGTTCATTGATCCAATGAGGCTTGTAGTCGCGGGACTCTCGAATCGATTGAAGCCAGGCATCCTTTTCGCGCTGACAAGCAGCAGCCATTTCAAATCTGTGCTCCTTGGAGCTGATGCGTATGGAATAGGGCAATACAGCTAGACCATAAGTTAGTAACCAACCTGGTGTTGAAAACCGCCAAAACTTACCATCAGCCTCGTCAACGTCGATGATATCAAAATCGGCAAGCGAAAACCAGTGTCTGGGTTCGTAAACTTTGCCTTTTGGGACCTTTACTAGAATGAGGTATCCACCGAGGTATAAAAAAGCACCCAAGTATTTTACAACCACACTAGAGGCTGCTGTTTTTGCGGAGTAATGTATGACATCCAAGGACCCTGCAAAAGAGCAGGTACCTAGAGAAGAGAGGAAGGGTTGCGATAAAGCCTTGAAAGTCGGAGAAAGAGACGACATGGCAGAACTACTGAGAGTCATTCGTGAAGCAATAAGTGCCGATCGCACTGCAACGTCTTGGCGATCACTCGCTTTGTCGACGGCGCTTGCTACATGCTTCATGGCCTGCTTGGCACTTTCCACGACGACATCAATGTCCGACGTCGAGGAAGTTGGCACGGATTTGCCGGTCCTCAGTTGCTCGAGAACGAGAGGGTATTTGCAGATCCTTTGAACTGGCTTGATCATATAGTCGAGGAATGCAAGGCGGGGTGCTGTCTTCTCCTTTCGCGCAGTTGTGCTTTCCGCAAGGGGCGTAACAGAATCGCGCCCCTGAATACTCGTGCGGGAACGCATTCTACTCATAGCCCCTTCCAAAGATGACATTGAGGCAGCACGACTCCTATCTTTAGCCGGTCGAGAAGTGTCATGATCGTCAGAGGTACTCGCAGACTGGGAATCCGGCGTTGTGCAAAGTTCCAGCTGCTTGACCAAAGAGGCACAACGCTGTTCGAACGCTTCCCATTCGGCTGGTCGCTGAGCCATGACCTTCTTGACGAGATCATGGGCTTCAGGGTGTCCTGCACAAAAGGTCTGGTAGGATGCGAAACGGGAAGCCTAGCAACAGTTCAGACTTGTAATTCTCATTTGTAAATGACGAAAAACTCGCGCACCTCTGTAGCAAACTTTGTGGATATAATGCGAATTGCGGCGTCTGTGTTTTGAATGGCCAGGGCGAGACTCTTGGCAGGGTCATCGGATCGCTTGTAGGCGTCCAAGTGAAACCCAAGGGGGATAATTTCCTTGCGAAGTTCTCGCACAAATTGCTCGTGGAGTTGCAGTATCTCCTCAGCATTGCGAGTGAGCATTTCCACTTCCAGATCGGTGAAAAGGTATCGCGTGGTAGTCTTTTGAAAATCCTTTGATTGCGACGAGTTCAGGGGCGAGACAGCATAGGATTCGTAAACAGCAGAAGAGGCAGCAGCTGCAGCATAACTGTGCGAGTTGACCCAAGGACTGGATGCAAAGGACTGAGAGGCGCGTCCAAATGTTGTGGACGGCGCAGGACGGTAAGTGAGAGTGGGAATGCTGCGAAGGTAGACCTTGACAGGCCATTGTGGGTGAGGAGGGAGCAAGAATGCAAGAAAAAAAAACGTACAGTCACCAAGGCCCTCAAGTCTAGTAGATAACCAACCTCTGTATCGAAAAGCTCTTTGAGGGCATGATATCTCCTGACATTATCCTTTGCGTTGTCAGACTGCCTGAGGTCCTCGGGCTCGCTGCAGCTGCCTTCAGCGCTGACGTCTCCGGGAAACCGCTCCGAATTTCCGATCAAATGCAAAGTGTCGTCTGTGCTGTGTGGGAGATGGAAGCGGGGCTTGGAGCGGCTAAGCGAAGGACTAATGGACAGGGAGGACGCTTCGGACGCGTCTGAGGACGTGGCTTTGGAAAAGACAGAGAGAGGGGGGCAGTGGAGCATTTCTGGAACAGAATAGCTACGCTTCATGAAATAGTCATCCTGGTGGGCTGGAGCGGCGGCTGGAAAGGAGACAGACGGCGAGATTCGGGAAGCCGGGCGTGGAAAACAGGAGACGGAGCGTTTAACCATGTTGGGCGGTGGCGTTGGGGGAGTGGAGGACCACGTGGGTGGAAATGAGTGACAGGATGATGAAATGGCGGGGGAGCTGGGCGCGGTGGTGTACTCGTCCGAGTCCTTGGAGAGGGGGTCGTCTGGTTCGTCGTGGGGCGACGTGGAGGAGGTGGGAGTGCAGATGGGCGACGCTGATATGGAGGGAAGTGGCAGAAACCCGCCGATGGCAAATTTACGAGAAGTGTCCGGTCCAAGCGGTAGGGCCGCATTACGAACAGGCGCAAGGTTTCTGCGTGCAGCTGGCCTTCTCGACGCCGGTGCGGACGAGCCGGGTCGATGGTCGAGGCCAAAGAGGTGTGCAGGGGCGACGACGAGGTAGTCCATGCCGGCCGGCGCACGGGCGTCGTCGACAACGGCGGTGAGGGCGGCAGACAAGGGATGGTGGGAGAGGAGAACAGCAGACTCTCTATAATAAACCCGTCCGATCTCAGACTCGCCATTTGACCCAGATCTTCCCGCTTCCCCTGCAATCCCCAGAGTCTCCTCCACCCCTTTCACAAGCATCGGCCCTGTCTCACATGCTCGTCGTCGCCACCATGAATGTTCTGCATGTCATCTCTCCCCGAACTCATTGGAGCTACAATACAAATCTCCGTCATCCGTGCATGCAACGGCCCGGCACAGGCAGAATAAGAAAACTACATGGCAACGGATGCAAAACACCTCCCCCTAATACAGCTCAAGCTTATCGTCGGATCGAGCTTGGAAACGGATGTTCTGCGCCTCGGCCTCGCGCCGCCGCCGTTCCTCCTTATCCAAAAATATCCGCAGTCCAGTCACCTGCTCGCCGCTGAATACCCGGAATACACCTTGAACATCGTCCAAAGTCTATTTTTGTGTTCAGCTCAAGCTTCAATCATCCAAACAGACCGTCCTACCGATGGCGGCGAATCTGAAAATCTTTCCACGCCCTTCCTCCTGCACGCCGGTATCCCCGTTGCAGTAAGATGCTGTAACCCTTTTCGACTTCTTAGAAGCTTGTGTATAGCGTCCAGAGATAGTCGATCACAGTACGAGAGATGCAAGCGTTCCAAGCATATCGCATGTTCAGCGAGTGCAAATACAGCAATGTCCGTGAGCTTCTGAACTCGTACCAAGCTCAGCCGCCGGAGTCCCTCTAACGAGGCAAACTCAAATACAGACATATCTGTCAGGTTACGACAGACTGGCACATAGGGGTGAGAAACTGCATTGTAAGAATAGCCAACTTACATGCCACATCCACACATTGAAGATTCCGACAAGCCCGAGCCAGTCCGACGACCCCAGCGTCTGTAATGCTCGAGACATGTGCCAGCATGAGCACGTAAAGATGCCCCCCGAGCTTCGCTATCGATTCCAGCGCCCGGTCTGTGAGCATCGTGCAGCCCGAAAGAATCAGGCTTTGTATCTTGGGCGCATGAGCAATGATACCTCCAACTCCGTCGTCTGTGATTTTGCAAAACGTAAGATCAAGTACGCGTAAGTTCTCCGCACGATGACAAAGAGTAAGAGGTAGCAGTTGATCTCGCCATGTGACGGGCCGCGGCGGCAAAGGCTTCTCGTGTCCATTCTCTCTCTCGAAAACGTCGGGCCCCAATCCCGAAGGGAACGACTTGTCCGTAAGAAGGGGGCAACGTGCGAGTCTAAGGGTACGCAGTTTCCTACACGGGTGTTACGTGTGTCTGTGTATGCGCGATATTGGCTGTTGGAGGCAAATAGGCTTACCTCGAGAACAGCCAGACGTCTCTTACGGCCACGGGTGTGAGCAACGGAAGGTCGCATAGTTCGAGCTCGACCAGTCGCGAACAAGTCTTTGCGATAGCCGACACAGACGGGTCGGTGATTCCGGTAACACCGTTCAGTTGTAGCCCGTGTAACGGAAGGGACCTGGCTGCAAGCTCAAGAACTCCAACGTCGGTTACTTGGTCACACCCAGTTAAATCAACATTTTGAAGGTTGATTGCCTTTTTAGCAAGGAGAACTATCGTTCTATCAGTGAGGTCAGGCACTCCCGATAGAACGACAGTCTCAAGATGAGGACAAGCACTGAGTGACTTTGCAAGTTCCTCGTCACGAATAGACGGTTCGTCTCGCTTTTGAATAACAAGGTGCTTGACACGACGGTACCCCTCCTTGGTCGGCAGTCTGTTGACGACCTTGATCATATCCTCATGAAAAGACGAGCCATCTTCCGTCGTGTCCAGGTCTTCAGAGTACATTTTAACGAGCCACGATGTATAGAGATAATAGCACTAGACAGTCAAGATGGCTAATATATTCAACTTGGGACCCTACAGTGCGTCCGCAGTCAGCTCACGTCATATTGGAAAAGAAAAGAGGCATACCAGAACGGCTGTGAAGCCTGGAACACAGAGGGAAATCGTGGTTATCATGAACACAATCACGCGACCCGTGACTGCTCAAAATGTCTTCTTCAGCCTCAACGACATCGACGCGCACACTGCGGCCTACCCATCCACCACCTCTCCAGCAACCCCCAGCCGACTCACAGAGCCGCATACCCGTAACACCCGCCGTTCTTCGTTCCATCTTCGCCTCCTCTCGTACTCCACACGAGGAGCGTTCTTTATCCCGCCTTGCCTTTTTTAGGTGTGGACCACCTTGTCCCCGTCTAGCATACCCGCTGGAAAAAAATTTTCTGATTTTTAGGTTCGCGGGGTTTTTACTCAGTTGTGTCGGAATCAGCCTGGCGGCGGCGAATGGACGCGGGATCAAGACAGGAGCCGCTCTTCTTGGGGTGGCCAAGTGACTCAGGTCAATGATGATCTCGTGCTTCATTTGTGGAGCTAGGAAAATCAAATTTCAAGTCAAACAGATGTATAGGATCCAGAAAGTCATATCATATGTATTATTAACCATTCAGAGCAAATCTACTAGCTGGCGTTCTGGAGAGATAATCGCAACTACCTTACTGGAAAAGTCAAACGCCCCACCCCCTTCATAAGCAACCATGTCTCGCATCGTAGCTAATCCGCCATCTTCGATTTCCCGAACTCCCAGGAGCTTTGGAAGATTTGTATATGCGAGTGCACGCATCTCACTCTGGTCAATCTTTCCATTTGACTCAAGGACCGCCTGGAAGCCATGAGAGGACGTAATGAAAATAGTAAGAAGTAACCGACCCATTGAAGGTCAAAGCGACCATTGCGTGCTTCCCAGGACTCTTGTACGCCCAGTCCAACTGTCACCCTATGTTGTAGTAGCTTCACTAGGGCCGTATCATTAGTTAATGGTGGCCCAGGTAAGCTAGTGAAAAGAATGGTTAGTCAATACACTAAATCACAAGTTAACCTACATCTGCCGTTGGTCCCAGGTAGCTGGGTAGGGCCTTGCTGGTCGTAGAATGACACCTACATTAGCCTCTCCTATACCAGACTCAATTAATCATGACACTTTAACTCGTGAAAGAATGAAGCTGTCACCTATCTCCTTCGCAAGTAGGTGCGCTTCGGTCGCGCCGCTGAACACCATTCTCATCCGTGAACCAATTCTATCTTCAACTTCGATCTTCACAATCAACAGAGTAGCCATAATGTCGGCATTATGAACCTCAATCACCAACGGAACTACGCCCTGGGGTAATTCATATTAGAAAGACTGCTCAGAATTTTACGGCAATGACTGGACATCTACCTCTGCGGCCTGTTTGAACCAGTAGCCTGTTTCTTTAGCTTTTGTTTCCCATCCAAATAGGAGTCGACGAAGGGCAGCTATCTGTGTGCTTACGCTGACTCCCTTTCCTAACAATGGGTGGGCTCGCCCAATATGTACGTGCAATGCGGTGATATCTTGTACGATAGCCCCTCGCTCCAAAGCGTGGAAGGACCCTATGCGGAAAGTCGTTGACAGGCCTGATATGATATGTCCCGCTGTACCATCATGATAATAGGCCTTTGATAGAGAAGAAGTAGCTAACACGATGCCTGAACGATACGCTGTTCTGTCATATTGTCATTAGAGGAGCCCTTCCGTCATGTAGAGTGAGTAAGAAACGTACAAAGCATCTCGAGTCCCAAACATCAGAGCATCCATAGCTCTCACTATACCCCCGGTGTCATCGAGAATGCTAGGTATGTTACGAGCAAACGCGTCATACGGAATCCCGTCTCCTGTCGCAGGCTCGGCGGTGATCTCTTCAAGTCCTAAAGGTGATCCATATGTCATAAGACCCGGTGCGATGGAACCACCACGTAGGTCGATAACCTTTATGACACCAGAGGACGTCGGGCAAGAAGGACCGATGCAGACCATTTGACCATTCTCGACTACAACCACACCAAGTTCCCTGTCAGTCGCAGCACTAAACTCTTCTCGCACGTTTCCATCCGATTCTCGTCTCCAAACACTTCTGACGTTGGAAAAGATGATTCTGTCCTTTTGCGGCTTCTCAAGAAGTGGAGGGAGACCATCCCACTCAAGTGCCTTCTTACGTTCCTTGTCCCAATTCGGCACTTCAGGTGCTTTCTTCCACCCGTCATCTGTTTTTCCCTTCCCCACTTCGACATTGGACGGCTCACCCGTTTTTGATGGTACTGGAATCTGCAGAATTCCATCTATCCATACTTTAACAGGCGTAGCACCCAATCGAAGTGGATGAGAGTCCCATATAACCACATCGGCATCGGCACCTTCCCGCAAGAAGCCAATGCGATGAGAAAGCCCTGCGATAGTTGCCGGAGTAGAAGTCACTGATGCGAGGGACAAATTTGCTGGTAGGCTGAAGTAATGAGCCTGTTGAGCTTCGTAAAGTAGGTATCGAGAGTTTATAACAGGGTGGTCTGACTAGAACTTATTTTCAGACATTTTCCGAGTCGCTCAAGTAGTAAGAGAGGCGTCGGTTACCTTCATGATCACAGGTATACCCTCATCAGCCAATACTCTGGGTGCGAATTCAGATCCCCTGTAAGCTTCGCGTTTGTACCTTGTGAGAATCGTTTTTTTTTTAATCCGATCGTTTAGGAAGAATCAGGTAAATACCTGTGATTAGTTGCGAACATAGCTACTCCAGGAGAACCTCCCCATGTTTTTTTCAAGAGTCCAGGAACTAGCCAGGCCTCAGACGCATGGTGGAAAGACGCGATTGGGAATTCAAACTCATTGCTCAGCTGTCATAAGATTGGTCAAAAGGATTGCATTACGTCGACTGACAACACTTACACGAACTATGTTATCCAGATCCACAGACTCGTAACAGTGATTCGAAATCTTTTCCGAGGTCATCAGTAGGGTAAACGAAGCTTAAGTATGAACATCCTCTTACTTTGACCCGACCACGAAGAACGTCGATCAAAGCCTCCCATTGAAGGTTCTCGGGAAATTCGTTGTCAATGCTATCCCACAGACCAGCTTCGGCCTTGGCACAAAATGCATCTTGAGCGAGTTTGACCTTACGCGCCTCGTTATACGCAGATCGGAGTGCCCACATCGTGTCCATTCGAGTCCCATACTGGCGGAGATTCTCGCCACAAGCTTGCCTACAGGATATAGATTAATGGATGGAATACACGAGTTTAGAGATCATACTTCAAATGGCGCCAATGAACTCTCTGATCTTCAGTGATCTTCATGTTTCCTGTTAGACTGTGAGGAGGTTCTATAACCATGGACGACGGTGAGCCTTCGGAAGTCTTGCGGAGCTTGATCATGAACGCTTGACCCCCTGCACACTGATTCAGAGGATAAAGCTTGTGAAACTTCAAGACGAATACCGATTGCATTCCCGCTGCCCGGAAGCACCTGAGCAGATGTGACACCTCCCGCAATCGACAGTTGAAAGGAATCATCGTGAGTGTTAAATCCATCAATGCTTCGTAACCAAGGAAGAATAGGGCCATGGACAGAGTCCAAGTCATTACTACCTGCAGCAAAATATAAGCACTTTACATGACTATCCTTAGAATCAAAACGGACCAGCCAAGATCGGCGCACTCAAGACGCCAAGATGGGAATGAAGATCCACTAGTCACTGAATCAGCCTCCTGCTGAAGTGTCATTGAGTTGAGGGCTATCCATACCCAGGCCGGGTGTCACCCATGCGCCTTTTGCGTCCACCACTGTGGCATGCAAAGCAGTCTCAACGAGATGATCTGGAACCTTTCCAATACTTTTTATAATGCCTTTATCCAACAGAATACTCCCATGTATGACTTCGCTGCCGTTTTTCTCCCCTGTGAAGATGACTGCATTCTTGATAAAAGTCGCGACGGTACCCGGTTCATACCGGTCTGATACTTCGCGAGAGTGAAAAGCCTGAGAGGGGCCTGGTGTTATTTTGAGAGACATGCATCGTGCAAGTATTTCTTGAGCATTGATGGGTACTTGATGAACTGCTGAGGGTACGTGGTATTGAGGAGCTAGGAGTGTTGTTGCTGAGATCCAAACTGTGAGCACAGAAGCAATGGCGAACACAAAAACTAAGGTAGGCGTCGACGTTATCCGAGATGGCAGGAGTACCGTTCGACGACGTTGGACATCAAAAGGACGGCCACCCATGGTGGTGAGGAACAAACAGCTCTACCGTGATTTGCGGTCGCAGTGCCAGCCTTGATAGACGCAGAACGCGCACGACTTCAGCGTGGCATTCTCCGTGTCATCCCATTCATTACTCGTAAATGCATGCCTTGAGGCCTCCTCGTGAATCTCATTTAAAGTTGTCAGTCAGCTCTGGGAGTATTACGAAGAAAGCTGCGGATAATTAGACGATACGTAGAAGTACATGATACGTATAAGTACATGATACTTTTCAATGAATCAACATTGATCGATAATATCGGTATCAGATAAGATGATACCTTTTCTTGGAACGTCATGTACCTACAAATAACGATGCGTAGTATGCAATGGTACTATTCAGAATCAGAGGACGACGGTATCTCATCAGCAGCAAGTGGACTAGACCCTGTACTGGAACCTGGCTCTGACGGACCTGCGACGGCTGATTGAGACGCGGAAACTCCGCGGACAAGCTCAGATTCAGGAATTCCCTCAGAAGGGAATTGTGCAAGTGTTTCCTCGATCACAGCAGTGGCACTAGTGATTCTACGTTCCCTCTTTTTCCTGGATAGAGGAGGCGGAGGAATGTGTGCTTTTCTGACTCGTAGTATGTCCATGATTTCTGATGACCGTTGAAATGAGAAGCAAGAGCATCCAAGTATCTATTCCCCACCTTGGTGAGTCATGTCTTCCCATCCTTTAATTCCTCGTTTCATCGTGAGCCAACGGCGTTGAAGAGTGTGAGGGCTCCACAAATTCCACACAGGATCCAGAAGCAGTTTCCAATCAATCTCTGTGTCGTCACGCACGTCCAATGCAGTAAGTCTATAATAGGTACGTATGTTCACGATACCAAAGTGCAAGTACGATTGAGCACTTACTTGTGAACGAGTATGTAGGCATCTTGCGGGCTCCACCGTGCCTTCCGACCACCGGTCTTGACATTTTTGCACAATGCATCCGTCCTGTTGTACTACTATGAGCGAATTTTGATATATGAAGGAATAGTTTACCATTTTATTCTACACTGCTGCCGGCCACGCCTTCCGCCCATAAGCTCGCTGACTCGGCCCCAAAATACATCGCTGTCAATTTCTCTCCCCTGATTGACAGTCATATCCGTTACAATACGAGTGAGTTGATCTTCTTCCTCCTTAGACCAAATACCTAGGGAATGTTGATATAGAAAGGTCGACTGTTCCAAAAACTTCGAACGCACCAGTCACACGAACATTTTTATTGACGATGTGATTGCGATATCGGTCTCGACAATCCGAAGGCATGCGCCCAACTATGGGACTAATTTTCTCCCACTGCTGTCCATGGTCTATGACAGCCCTGAAACGCATGTAGAGTCGAGTCTAAAGAAGAACGGGGTATTATCTCACTTTTCTAGAATAATGTCCTCATCTGCATTCCATACACCCTGTTTCTTAAGAGGATGATGAGTCCTCCTTACATGGTGATACACGGCGATGATTGGGCGTAACGGTACAGAAGAGGCTAAATCATTCATATGTGTCTTAGAATGCTTAGTAACCGATGAAAGAATCAACAAACGAACTCAATTCGGACCAGAAGATATTATCTCTGGTCTTCTCTGATTGAGGAAAAATAAGCTCCTGGATTTGGTCCTCATTAAGACCCCGAGACTGTCGCACGAGAGTGAATGAGGTGGTAACGCTATGCCACAAGAAAGGCTTACAATGCGGAATCTTTCAATTGCGCCCTCGAGTTGCTCTTCCTCGAAGGCAGAAAACTTGCCTTTCTTATAGATCAGTCCTAAGTCATGTATTAGTCTGCTAGTAGAAGATGAAAACAAAAGAACTAGCCTTCAGTCCTAACAAGTTCAGCTAGTTTTGAGGCACTTAACCACTTATTTGCCAAAAGGTGAGCGTGGTTAGAACTGCCTTGTTGCTCTATACTGGAGGTGGACAAGCTGGCCATGCGCCTGTGATCTGGAATTGGAACCTGGACCTGACCCATTGCAAGCATAGGCACGGGCATCAGAGCTGCCTGGACATGAGCCTGGACATTGGAGGTAGGCTGTGCCATTGTAGAATCATCAGCTCCTGCAGGCCCTTCGCCAATATTCCTAAGTACGCTTGTAATCTTGGACATATCCAGTGCTTGCAGTGCCCGTAGCACATCATCATTTGACCCAAAATTCAGCTCAGAAAGCGAAAGATTCGCCACAGTCGGAAAGAGCAAGGACTCAGTTGTGAGCGACGGCAGGACAGAGGGTATGAAGGATGGCTGTCCGTACCCGTAAGGCGTTAACGGGAAATGCTCGGATTCCAGATGATTCTGGTGGGTTGATCCATGGTGGTATTGAGCCTCTGGTTGCAACGGTTGTGCACGTTCAGAGGCACCAGAATCTCGAGACCCAGACGTCGCTGCAACAATTGCCGAAAGTAACGCAGCAGCTGCATCTCGTGCTTCAGGTGTTTCGAGGACTGGATCAACTTGAGGTTCGATGGCCTGAGATGAAGTTCCTTTGTTCCCCTCTCCCTGCTGTTCTCTAGGTTGCACCCCGCCAACCGCTTCGTACCCCTCTTCGGCAGTGTGTCGCTTTTTCTTTCTCTTCTTTTTCTTTTGCTCCACGACCTCCACATCTGATCCTTGCTCCTCGCGACGCCGCTTTTTCTTCTTCTTGCGCGGGACTGGGGCGTCGGCCGTCTCGCCTTTTTGTGCCAAGCCAACTGTGTCGACGGATACATTAGTCGTCGCAGGCTCTGTAGATAAGAGAATCGTTGGCATTTAGGGTGGGCTGTATGCTGCTTTGAACAAATCCAGGTGTGACACAAGTGCGTGATCTCACGAGTTTTTTTGATGATTCATGCCAGAATATTGTACTATGCGACTTATCACTCGTCATCTTCGTCAAACCAACGCCCTTCAGCTTCTCTTTCATCGTCCTCATCCAAGGATTCGTCCCAATCCACCTTGTCGTAGTCGAAGGACTAAAGGAAGCAGTTAGGTCCAATATGACTCTACAATTCTGGGCTCTTGCCTCCAATCGTCCATATATCAGCATCTCACGAATAGAACGTTCAAACCATGCCTTGGCTTCCTCAAGACTTTCGTCTTCCGCAATCGAGCCCATTTCCTCCTCTTCGTTACTGCTTTCATCCTCTTCCGGGACAAACTGTGCTGCAGCCGCCCGTTCTCTCCTCAGAGTTCTTACACGTTCTGCTTCACGTTCCTCCTCGTAGCCACCTAATAAACCAGCCAGCTTGCCAACGTGTTTTTTCGCCCCTCCAAGAAATTCACGCTCAGCCCAAGCCTTTTCGTCTTCACCCTCTTGCACCCCCACTCGCTCGCGACCTTGCCATAGATCTGGCCATTTGGCTTTGGCAGATGTGAATTGGAGCTGAGAAGGATTGGAGTTGGTATATTTGAGACGACGGTTGCGAATGGCAGGAAGTGCAGTCCTTTCTTTCGCCGACGTGATGTAGCTAAAGTGCAATAATAGATGTGGTGGAAGGTGCATAAGGTGCTTGGCTAGGAATGGAATGGGCTCAAACTCAGGTGATGGAGCGTAGTCATCTGGCAGATTGAGGTACGTGAGCGTCAAAGATTTGTTGAAGTGAGCTCTCGACGACATTGTCGCCGCCAGGAGTCTGACTAATTGAATCGACGCCACCAGTCACATCACGTGGTAGAGAAGATGCCAACCAAGCATGAGTAAACAATGACCTCGTTCTCGTATTTTTCAGTTCTTGCCAATCACGTTAAAATTGAGTGACTTTCATTCCCAAAGCAATACCGACGAACCCATATCCACCACTGGTGGCTCACTACTACTCGATTGTAATGTCAGCCTTGTTCGCACAAGACCAAGTCGTTCCAGAAGTCCACGGCTGTAGATGGAAGTGGTGTCGATGTACTTTCAACACGTATCCAGATCTAGTCCAACATGTCCTTAGCGATCACGTCCGAACTTTTGTCCCAATTAGGCGACAGGATATGGCAATGCTTAAAAGAGCAGAAGAGGGTGTAGGCGAGAGCTTGAGTCTCCCTGACTTCTTATCATCCCAGTTTGATATTGAAGAAACGCATAATTCATTTCAGAGTACAAAAGCTCGACGTGCGTTTAACACACTTGTGCGCTGATAGAACATGAGCTCAGTACATTGATTATGATCAGCAGAAAAATCACGAGAAGTTGCGCCCCTATCATCGCTTCCTTCGCCTCCAATTTCTAGCCCGACTTCACTTTCGTCTGCTATGTACGATGACGAACCATCGTGCCGAGAGCCGTCTGTTCGCCATTCTTTGCAAAGGTCGCAGTCACCTCCCGATTTTAATTCGCCTCTTACTACCTCACCATCAAATATTGACGAGACCCATCTAAAATTTCCACACCAAAGACATTCTCCGCCCAATTTTGCGCTTTCGTCTCCCACAGGATCTCACGCCGACGAAATGATGATCAATCCGCCTTCCCCAACGTTTGACTCGCTTGTAGCAAAAGCCATAACTTCAAACAAGGAACAAAAGAAGTCTCGCTTCACCGGTTCATCCCTTTCGTTTCCTGTTTATGACTATCCTTCAAGCTCGCAAGATTCATCAGGTTCCTCCAACAACTCGTCTTCGGAATCGTTAGGATTTCCCGGCTCGTCAGGGTCTCATGAATTTGTTGAACAACAGCTCACTCAAAGCATGGATATCGATGAAGATACTAATGAGCACGAGTACTCATCACCAGGAGGATTACATCATCAGAGTCAGCCCACTTTGGGCATTCTATCGGGTGTCATGCATGAGAGTTCAACTCCCATGCCAGTCCGGCAAGCATGGTATGGAACGCTTCCGCCTCGACGAAGCAGCCTTGCGACCCCACTTGCTTTTGGACTGCAGTCTGAAATGCGGAACATCACGAAGCTTCGAACCTCTAATTCGACACCATCGCAATCATCGAAGACAACAGTCGACGCAATTCCAGAATATGTATTTCGTTCTGGAACATTGCAGATGGTGAACGGCAGAGAACCAACTTTGAGCCAACCCCAACCTTACTCGCAGGCGCAATCTCAGTCTCCTTCTGAAGAGAGCTCGCTTGAGTATGCTTCATATCCTCTTCAGACTCAAGCTCCATATCAAAGTCAGAGTTATAGCCCGTAGTTTGGTTACTCCTAGTCCTCTTTCGTGGACTTTTGGGGTAATTGACCATGAAGTATTGCGTCATTCAAACCGAGTAAGACTACTTATCCTTGCGGAAGGTGTGAGGGAAGGTGTTGTGAGGTTATGTTTATGAGCTTAAGTCAAGTATTGTATCATCCAATTGCATACTGAAATGGTATTGGGAGCTTTTCTTGATCTCCTACCCATGTGGAGCTTGGTACTATGATTGGCACGTGAAATCCACGAGCGCGAGTGATTGAATCTATAAGTAGCTTGTACAAGTACAGTACTCCTTCATAACACATCGCAGGGGCATGCCATGGAAGCGCCGCTCCCTTCTAACCGCAGTGCCGTTCCTCCGGAGATAAAGGAGGTGTTGCTCGTGGTCTTCGTTCATGGTTTCAAAGGGGACGACCGAACATTTAGTGATTTCCCTGATCGACTTCAACACATCCTTGCAGAGTCTACGAACTCCAACGTTAATGTGGAATGCATAGTTTTCCCTGCTTATGAAGTGCGTGCCTCTACCGTGACCTCGACTCCCCGAGTCAACTTAGCTTTCGCGTAGACCAAGGGTGAACTGGTGTGTTCATCATCGAGTAACTACTCCCTATTCAATTTCATGTAGAACCAAGCTGTGATCCGCTTTTCCGACTGGCTCACTACTCTAACCGTTGAAAAGGAAGTCGCTTCGGGTGGTGGATCCGGCAAAGCTAGCATTGTCCTCTGTGGACATAGGTACATACTGCTGCGTCCGTTTCTCTATACTTACTAGCTAACGGTGCGCTTTGTACGCGTACAGTATGGGCGGTCTACTAATAGCCGATACACTGCTTGAATTTTACAACCACCGACCAGATAGAAATTGCCCCTTGTGGCCAAGGATTATCGCCTGCATCGCGTTTGATACTCCTGCAAGATGATATCTCTATCCGTCTCGAGCTCTTTCCACTAATGCATACAATGTACAGTATCTTGGAATCCACCCGAACGTTTTCAAAAATGGTGTAACAAAGGCTACAGAGTACGCAACTGCTGCACAAACGATCGGTTCTGCAGTCTTCGGTGCCTTTGCGGGACTGGGTGCTAACAGGGCCGCGACGTCAACATCGCAATCTGCGCCAGCATCTGGCTGGCCCTTGTGGGCCGCACCAGCAGCATATGCAGCAGGTGGGGCCCTTCTTGCTGGAGCCGCAGCTGGAAGCGCGTATTACAAGAGAGAACACCTCAGCAGTGGCCTCACCTGGACAAAAGATCATATGAAATACGTAGGTAATTTGTGGGACGAGGCTGCGCTGGTCAAACGCGTCGAAGCTCTGATGGCTGTGAAGAACCAGATAGGGGTGACGTTCCACGCGTAAGTTTTGGAGCCTTGCTGACTAGAAGCCGATTTTGCTCATCCTGAAATGAAGGTTCTATACTTTGATCCCAGCCACTCCTCCATTCAGTGCAGCCAGGACGTTTATACTTCTTCCTAAACGAGCTTCGCCTCAATACGCTTACTTCTCACCAGTGAAAAATACCAAAGCTTTAGATGAAGTACAAGCACATATTGGGATGTTCAATGCAAAGACCAATGATGGTTACTACGGTCTGGGTCTCGCCACGGCCAAGATCATCCGAGAGTCTTTGCAGTTCAGAAAAAATGCTTCCTCAAGTCATCCATCGCAAGAGGCAACCCCTTGAAAACATGTCCCTGGAATGGGAGTGCTCCAGAGAAAGAAGTTCTAAATACCTGATAATATATCCGTAGTCACCCTTTTAACATCATCGGAGACATTCGCGAATATTTATGCTGAAGCGTTCAGGAGAAGGCGCATGGCATAGGCATCCTCTCCGTCTGCATCTGTTCAATTCATCAACCATGACAGCGTTCGTGAAGTGAAAAAGAACGCACAGTAGCCTTTCTCTACTTTTTCTACCTCGAAACCGAGAGTGTCCCTATACAAGCCCAAGGCAGCTCGATTCGACTTCCTAACGTGCAACGACACGTAAGCAGCCTTGTATATAGTTGCCATTGCATCCTCTATCAACACAGAGGTAAGTAGGGTTGTTCATAACGTAGGTACAATGATATAAACGCACGAGACAACACCATGAGCTTCTTCGCGAGGCCTAACCGCCGATAAGACCGCAGAACCGATATTGAAGTTACGTGTCCATGAGGTGGCTCGCCTTCCGGCGTTTCTTCTTCCCTACAGTCCGTCTCATCACGTTAGGCCAGAGGAAGGTGTAAAGTCGGGAAGGTACATTTTAGCAAGGATATATCCAACGATCCGGCCTTTGCTATCTTCTGCAACGTAGGACAGAGAGGGCCAGCTCATAGCATGGTACAGGTCTGTACGTGGAAGTTTTAAGAGTATGCAATATGGACCTCAAGAGAGACACACAGTATTTCATAGTGTAGTTCTCCGGCAAATTTTGTAGATTACAGGCTTGCATACCCATGAGGTCTTCTACCTTGAATGAAGATTTGAAAGGCGCTTTTCAGACATGAAAGGTAATCCCTCACCCTTGCTGCTCGGACATTGACCATGATTGGCAAAGGGAGGGAAGAAAAGTCTGCCGATGTTTGGCAAGCGGTTACTATGTACATTAACCACTCAAACATACTCAAATTGGCCTGGCCACTCTCGACCAGTTCTTGGAAACACTGGTATCTAGCACCATAAGGAGCGATGACTAACTAGGTGACGATAATGTCTCCGACATCTCCAATCAGTTTCCTTTTCGGTTTGCCATCCTTCCGTTTACCTATGACCTTGATTTCCATTTCTATCGTTGAAACGGAACTCATAGCTTCCTCTAGCTTGTTGTTTAAGAATGCGATCGACAGTCTTGAAATGATGTTCATAATGGTGTTGGCTGCAGACGACCCAATGATAGGGAGGCTTGGAAAGTCTGAAAAAGCCTCGTGCCTTGACCCCACTATAACAAGAACTCATTTTTAAAAGTGAGAAGCACATTTCAAAGGTATACTTGCCAAGGGTCAGAAGTCGTCTTCCTTCCGGCTCCCAAGCTTTTACGACACTTTCAAGCCGCGTGTAATGATCCTTCCACAGGGTAAAGACTTCCGAATTGATTACCAACATTTGTGGTAACCAGCCGTTGCGCTTGGCCTGAACATCTTGAGGTTTATCCTGCGGTGAATTATTAGGGTCCGTTTTGGGAGTGGACTGTGCGATTAGTTGCGCGTGATCCTGCGATAGTGATATGGGTATAGGTGCAGGTAGAGGTAACGGCTCTAGCCACGGATCAAAAATAAGAGCATGAGAAACTGGTATATACAGGTATTCCTGTGGTGGGTTGGAAGAAAGAATGGATAACTGGAAATGTCATGAGGTCAACTGATGGCGCAGAGGACAAAGAGGACATACCACTGTACAGCCTCCAAAGGAGTGGCCAGCGAGGGTAACATTCTTGTCAAAGCAGACAGATGTCCAACTTGATCGTTCTACGGGTTGATAATCTATGGTATCTAAGTCTGATGCTGGGTCGTTCTTCAAGAAATTGCAGAAAGATTGATATGCAGTGTAAATCTCTTCACGACGAAACTCGAGTTGGTCAGCTCTGAGTGGAAGAGGTGCCATTTCTTCCGACGAGTTGACGTCGTCGACACTGTTCGTACATTTTCAGGATGCATGAAGACAATTGGATATAAGTACATACACGACGTCGTGGTCATTGTAGTAATAAACAGCCTGGTCCCTTGTCACATACGCGCATCCAGTTCCATCACGATGCTCCATCGCAAGAACAACTCGGCCAGAGGACGCTAGCTGCGAGCATATTTGACTATTGATGGATAGCATTCTTGATCAAATAAACTAACTGCATGCAATATCACGTACCTGTAAGCCGTCCTGCTGCCTGCTAGGCCATGGGAGAATATTACAAGTGACCATTTACTGGTTTTAGCCTCGTCCTCGCCGTTTGACTCCTGGGGGCGTGCAAGTGGGGCATTTGGATAGACGGGAATCTGTAAATAATGAAGGAAGTTAGTTCTGATGAATGAGAGTATGCAATTGCCTGGATTAAAGCTCCAAATAGATAGAACACAGGCCAAAGCAACCAAAATGAGATGCCTATGAGAAACAAATTGGATGGTCGGCAAGGAACTCTGAGGTGTATGACATGCCTGTGAACTTGACGAAACCCCGTAAAGAGTAGCTCAAAGGCCTAATAATGGGCTATTAGACGTGTGAATTACGCTTCATGACCTTATGCCACACCGAAGCAACCAGTCAAGCCCCTTCTTCGATGATATGGAAATATCAGCCGGGTAGTAGGCAGTAAATGCGACCTCGCTGAGAAATAGCGCGGGCTCATTAGTGTCCCGTAGCCTGAAAGAGCCGACTTGACGAGGAGACCGGACCCTGGTGACGAAAGTGGTTGCACCGACGGGAAATGGGCCCGAAGCGTTGGAGAGGAACAGCATAGGCCTTGGCATGATCGATCATTCCTGTCGATCCTCAGATTTTTCTGATCTCGGCTTCTAGGGCCGCCGCCACGGCATCCATACTCCGAGAGTCAATTATCCCAGAGAGTTTGGACCACATACTTTCTCATATGTCTGGCATTATAAGACCGCGTTTCTCAAGGGTATCATGCCCATCATTTTCATGTTGTCCTCACCTCCACAGAAGCTCCCTGCCGCCACTCGCTTTTGTTCTCTCATTATTATTGCAAGTCTTTTCATCTTTGCTTCTGCTGATCCAATATCCGTCTCCGTGCCATCTATTGCTCCTGGTCATAATGTCGTGCAGTCAAATTTTCTTGGGATCAGCTTTGAACTTAGCTTCATGAATGAGTACTGTGCGGGACACACCACTTCATCTTATTCCTTCCTAAACATGCCTTTTAGTCGGAAACGACACTTCGACAATTCCTGCAACAATGATCAACTATCTTTCAGCTATCCGTGGCCGGACTGGAAATTCCTCCTTGCGGCTTCGCGTTGGAGGAAATTCGATGGACAGTTCTACCTATATATCTGAGCTTGCAACACCAATGCTACAAAACACCTCGACTGCTGCCAACGATAACAATCAGCCTGTTAACTATGGTCCAATGCTTTGGAAGGTCATGAAGAAAGTCGCTGACGATATCGCAGGGGCAGAATATCTCATCGGTATGTTGCTAAAGTTAGCCTTCGGGGGATGGAAGTATCTGAAGATATTTCTCTTTATTTACAAGGCCTTTCCTTACTTGATCCTAACAATTTAAATGTTCCGGTAATAGCTAGTATGTGATTTCCTTATTTCTAACCAATCTGATTTCATCAAACGAGAAAAGGTAGCGCTAAACAGGACTTGGGGAATTCCCTTGGTGGTTATCTGCTAGGAAATGTTAGTATCCACTTTTAAGAGACCTTCGACATAACTCATTCCCTTCAGGAGCCCGACCTTTATACGAGCCATCAACAGCGGCCAAATATCAAGAATTACACTACTGATATCTACATTGATGTGAGTTCATATGAATATTCAAGTCCTTGAAGAGCGCTGATGCTCTAGCTGCTCTTCTTCCTTAGGAATTTAGAACTGTATCTAATCGCTTGGCCAATACGTCTGCTGGTAATCTTTTGGACCTGAAAAACCTTGGTGGTCCGACGATTTGTTGTTCATGGGTACGTATCGGTTTTTCTCTTAATATAGAATTCCATGGCAACTGCCTCCCTTTCTCTACCTGCTTTACTAGAACCTTGATGCTCTTTTACAAGGCGGGTATCTGGCCGCCTTCGGCGGTATTTTGAAATACATTTCGTGAGTGTGTTCAATAATGACGGCGTAGGGGGCTTTATTAAAGCTCCATTTATCTTTAGCTTGCAGCACTATCCTCAAAACAACTGCTTTGGTAGTTATCAATTTGGGTTACCATATTATATCCAACACGCAAACGGTTTGTCTCACATCGAAACAGAGTATTAGCTCTGCGTTAATTTTACAAACCAGTGGTTGGGCTCACCTCGTGGCAATCGTCTGGTATTGCCTTGTTGAAAAACAATAATTCTGCGAATAATCTCCAACTAATCATGTCCGAATTCAACTCGGCATCGTGTGGTGGTGTTCCAACCGTTTCGGACACGTTCGCTGTGGGCACACTCTGGACAATTGATTATGCTCTCCAGATGGCAGCGGTTGGTTACAGCGCTGCGTACCTCCATACTCGCGAACGTGGTATCTCCTACAATTTATTCGCCCCGCCAGATGGTCCTAACGGTAATCCTGGGGATTGGGTAACCAATCCCCCATACTATGCCCTCATTGCCACTGCTGAGGCATTGAAAACCACCGATGGCGTTGGCAGCGTCGTTGTCGATCTAAACATTGCCAACTCCAAGGCCGATACAAAGGCGACGGTGGCAGGGTATGCTGTCTACGACTCAAACGGCTCATCCGTCAAACAGTTCGTGCTGTTCAACTATGCCAATATATCAAATTTCCCCGATACCTCTGCCGCCACCGCTACATTTGCCCTTCCTGCAAGTGCCTTCACAGCTACGAATAAGACCGATATCACGGTAAAGTACTTGTCGGCCTCTGGCCTTTCCGAGAAGTACAACATTGCTTGGGGTGGACAGTCGCTAGTCGGGGTTGGAAATGGGACTTTGCAGGACAACAGCGCCACCTGGGTCATTCCAAACCAACAGCTCAATTGTACTGATGGATGTTCTGTTAATGTGCCAGCAGCAGCCATGGCGGTCGTCTTTGCGGGAGTCAACAAAATAATCGTCGAAGGTTCACATAAAAACATTGCACTGCTTGCGTCCTTAGCAAATCCTACCCTAATTACTTTTTGCGTTATTGGTAGCTTGATTGTACTTGCACTATAGGGATACGACGGTAAAAAGCTACTAAGGTGTGCGGGTAATTTCTAATTGACTGGACAATGACCGATGCAATACACTACAAACATATACGTGAACGACGGGACAGGACAGCCGAATTACTAAAAAACTTATCACGTCCCCCGATCCAGGAAAGAATGAAACACTAGCGCCCGCGCCCATTGATTCCGCTTCCACCTGCTCTATTAGGACTCGCTCCAGACGATTCGCCAACTCTGCTCGGAGATCGCCCAAATAAAAACGAACTTGCGTATGATTCTGCAGCCTGTAGAGTATTGCGAATATTCCTCCTAACACTTCTTCCGCGTCCATCAGCACTGGAGATATTTGCCGGTTGGTATGGTTGCTGTGCATCGTTTGGAGGTTGCTTTGATGATGTTGACAAATCGTTGGGCTCTCTATAAGGCCAAGCCGCATCCGACTGTATGGGTGTGTGAATATTCGTCGAAGACAGGGTCAGCCTTTCATCTTCAATGATCGATACAGGGTTGCCAGATGTGCGCGCTTGGTGAGAAAGTCCTTGACGAATGATCTCTTCATCAAGTTGAACACGTTGCTGGAGTGATTGGGTTCCTTGTCCATGTCCGGTCTCAGCAAAATTATAGTCCGGAGTCATCGCACCTTGGCCTACAGGCAAGGCATCCAAGGGACCTTCATGATACGTGCGAAAGAAGCCGGCACCACTGGACTGGTTGTTTACAGCGTTGCGATTGGATGCTTCAATGAGCGATGATGTTGACATTTCAACGATTGGTATTCTGTCCATCATAGAACGATTACCGTGAGTTGGGAATCGTCTACCTGACGTTTGTGCAGCAAGAATTTGAGCATTCAGACGGTTTGCGGCACCTTCGATGTTGACAGATGGTGGTGCATATGAAGAAAAATCATGACTAGCAGGAATAGTCGCACTCCTGACTGGGCGATCTCTTCTGAATGCAAATTCATGAGATGGTGGTGGGTAGACAGGTTGCTGGTATTCGCGGGCTGGGATAGCAGACTCAATGTACAGATGTCGAGAAATCGTTTCCTCTTCTCCGTCATTGACACCGTCGTCAGGTTCAGGAGTATCTTCTCCAACATAGAGGTCGTCTTCGTCTTCGTCTTCATACTCTGTATCATCCGTTCCATTGAGATCCGTTATGTGGTCGAACAGGGCACTCAAAAAAGCTCGAAGCTGATAGATACCTTTACCAGAGTAAACACAAAAGCTGGATTGTTGGGTAGAATTGAAATCCTACTGGAGTTTAGCAAAAGAAAGAAGGGCTGTCTTAGACTGACCATACCTTCGGTGGATCACGGCAAAATTCTTGCAACTCTGGTTGGCGAAATGCAGGTACACCAGTAAGACTTAGATGTGTGAGTTTGTCGAGTTTCTGGAGAAGGAAGTGTATCGCCAAAACTGATATTTGGTCACAATATGATAAGTGGATACGTTCTAATGACGTGTGACGCTCTCCGAGTGCGTAGATTGCCTCGTCAGTGAGATTGTTAACTCTCACAAGGCCGATGCGGCGGAGCTTGGGCAAAGCTGATAATTCGAAGACGGACATATCTGTCAGAAGAACACAGTCTTTGATTCTGGTGAGCCATATGAACAGAAAGAGATAACAGGCAATACTTACTTGCAAAGTCGACATATCTCAATCGAGTACAAGATCGGGCCAAAGTACGGACCGAACTATCCGTGATCTTTATTGCATGACCAAGGTGAAGGTAGTGTAAGTGCCTCCCAAGTCTACAAATATTCTCGACTGATCGATCAGTCAACAAAGAGCACTTGGACAGAACAAGGTTGCGAATCTTCGGCGCATAATGGATAATGCCTTCGATAGAATCATCTGTCACGAGAGAACACATGGTCAGGTCGAGCATCCGCAAATGTTCCAGAGGACGTGGAAGGACAAGTGGCGGCAATTCGGAAGCATTTTCGTTGGAACTGGAAGGAAAGGCGTGGCGTGAGTCGGGGTAGAGTAAACGTTCCAATCGTGGCGATGCAGGGAACGCCGCATCGGTTAATTGGGAACAATGGGAGACACGCATCTCTCGCATATGTGTGGAATGAGTCCAAAAATCACGGAGGGAGGCATCAGTGATGAGAAAGCAATGATTAAGGTCAATCTCAAGAAGGAGTGGGCAGGATTTCGCAACAGCTGAAATGGAGGTATCCGTCAAGGAAGACAAGCCGCTCAGCTTGACCCGCCGGAGCATCGGACAATTTTCAGCAAAGGCTAATATTCCTTTATCTGAGACTTTGCTGCAGCCTGTGAGGTTTATGCCCTGCAGCCGCTTCGCAGCATAAGCGAGACCAACAATGGCTTCATCGGTGGTATTGATTACGCCCGCCAAGTCAACGGCAACCAAATTCGGAAAACAAGGAAGGACACGAGAAAGCGCAGAATCTGTAATGCTCTCGCAGTTGATGAGAGTGAGGCGTTCGAGACGATCACACGAGGCGAATGTGGTCAAAATATCGTCCTTGACGTGACTACTGAGGGTGGAAAGGTTTAAACGACGAATGAAGCGGGCATATGTGAACGTCTGATTTGGCATGACAAGACGCCTTGACATCTTCTTGAGTGTCTCGTGCTTAGGAAATACTGGTTTATGCCACAACAGTTCCACCGAGCATTCGCACCACTTGCGAGAGACCCGAACGGCATTGAGGACATCACGAGTCGAGTGGAGGTGCTTCAAGATGTGAATGAGAATTTCGGCTGGTAACTGTGTCATTGGAGAAGCCGACGATGCACGATTGCAGTTTGAACGAATAGACCATTGAGCGGGTCCGGAAACAGGCTGATGGCGGGTTTGGATGGAGTCAAAGGTGTGCTTAGCATTCTCCTCGTCGTAATCATCATCATCAGAGAGGGATGTGGTGGAGGAGATGGGGAGAGTGTACATGGTCGTGGTTTTGGAACAAGCGTTGAAAGCTTGGAGGTGGTGTTGGTCAGACGACGATCACATGATGCCTGATTTCGATTAGTGGCACTGGGCAGAACAGCCACGATGAGTCCAGCCAGAATCCATGCTGCATCCTGACCATGCCCCTGTCCAGTCTTTTGACCACCTTCTTGATTCTTCTCTACTTCCGCCACCGGGCCCGGACTTCTATGCCGCAAGGAGGGCTTTGTGGTTGACACCACGGCCTGTTCCGCGGCACCCAGAATCTGCGTCTCCTTCAGAGTCTCGGCAGCGCTTAGAACAATTGCTGAGTGCCCCAAATGCTGCAGAGGCTGAATATGCCTGGAATCATGGCGTCAAAAGAGTTTGGGAAGTATTGGATGGCGGCAATAGACTCAGAAAACGATTACCTTTATCTTTAATTGTATGTCCTCACCGCCTTGCTTCAGTCCTATTGCTCATCATATATCCAAGATAAAAATTATTTACGCAGCATGGTTGCGAGACGATACATGGCCTGCAGGAGCAATCGCACCCGAACCAGACGATGTTCTGCCCGATAACTTGGCTAGTCCCGAGCCGCTTCCCTCAGTACTTTCTCCATGGTCATCTGGCGCAACTTCGTGGATGACCACGAATACGGGCGATACAGAAGTAGAGAACACCAAACGTGCTTTTATATGACGTCCATCGATTAAGAAACATCTATCATCTAATACAGGATTTTCAAAGTCTTGTGTTCAATTTGGACTCTTAATCGACCTTGATGGCCATTGAGACCTAGAGAGAAGTTACCGTCAACAGGAAGATATGCCACACAATCCGAGTCAAAGCAGATCCTGTCGACTCTGCGCTTTAAAAGTACTGGCAGGTATCGGGGTTGAGATAGTGAAGTTGACGTTATGTTCGCGACGGAGGGGATACCTGTTGAGGAACTGTAGAGATGAATATAGAAGACTGGGAATTATTACTCACGAGTATCACACCATCTCCTCTGACGAAAAGCATCTCCATTTTGCGCTTTGCAACCTGTACCACGCTCATTAGTTGACTGCATATCTCTGCAACAAGTTTTCCTCGCACATTGACGGTACCTTCTGGGGCACCCTCTACGTCCACCAGCATAATAGTCTCTTCAACATCGCTCAGAATCAAGTTCATATGTCCATCATAGGCCTGCATGCGTCTTCACGGTGAGCTCTAGTAAACAAAGGTCGCTCAATCCGCACATGAAGAATCCCCGTAATTTCTCTGTCACCCCTCAGTTTCACAAAGACGCGCTCGCTGAGCGACAACCTAATGAGGTCAAATGGCTCCTGGATGCCTGAGGATGAGTCCATAAAGTCAAAGAAGTTGTCACATGTCATTTAAAACTCCGCCATTTATCTTCAATTCAAACTCTGCAGCTGACAACGCACTCTTGTCAAATGCCTGTGCGTACTACTCTCGAGGTATCTGCTTCCCCTTCTCACTGCTTTGGAAACTTTTAGAAGCACTATTGTGACTACTGTGATGTCTTTTTAACTCACGATTCCACTTCAGGTAGGTCACCGTGGTTACAAAACATGGACTTTTCTCATCCACCTTGGGCTGCAGTACGGAAAGCCCATAATAGCGGAAGGAATCATCTTGCTAACGTTCGGGACTATTATGCTTGTGTGTTAACATCGTCACATTTGTCTGACGACGTCTAACTCTTCTCATAGCACTTGGTCACGACAAAGCACAAAGTATCATTGACCAGATAACATCTGCCTACGAAACGAGCGGCGGTCCACCTCCTGGTGGATTCGGCTTTGGTCCCCAACATCTCGTCGGCCCTCCTCCTGGTTACGGCGGACCTCCAGCTGGATTCGGTGGGCCCATGCCTCCAGGTGGACGTGAGTTGTCCCAGCAATTGTCTCGCAAGTACTTACTAACACTTCCATAGCCCGACCTCCTTTCCCTCCTGGGCCCGGCTTCCCACCTATGATGCCTCCTGGCGGGCCCCCTTTCCCTCCAAACGGTGGTCCTCCAGGTTTTGGTGGTATGTTACCCGTTCACCAATCCCGCTGCTGTTTTCTGACTGTGTTTAGGACCTCCCCCCTTCCCTCCGAATGCTGCACCACCAGGTGGTGCTCCTCCGTTTCCTCCCAACGGCGGCCCTTCTGGTGGTTTCCCGCCTCCAGGAGCTCTCATGGGCGGGCCCCCTGGCGGCCCAGGTGCGCCTAATGGCCCTCCACCACCCCAGGCACCACTACAAAATGGTAGTGCGCCTCCTCCGGCCAGTGGTCCCAGCATTCATCCCGACAGGTTGAGAATGATGAACGGAAGATAATCTTGTTCATTAAGTAGGTGTATGCTACTTCTCGATGCTTTCCCCCCTTTCCTGAGGTTGACCAATCCTGCGAAAAGTTCATGAATGTTTTCTTGAATCAGTAAAGTGGTTTCTTGACTGTATGTCAAGGTTGTTTGTATGCTTTCTTCCAATATAATATTTTTTTACACCTTGAACGAAGCACATTGAAGTACATGACATTGAGTTGCGGCTGTGTAGTGATGGATAATACGGGCGATGAAATTTAAGTGTTGCGTGGCCTATGACTTTTATATTAGACATGGTGACATCAGCCAACAACAAGACGTAATTCATTGGGACTAGATACGGCAAAGAAAAATGAAAGGAGGAAGAAAAAATAAAACATTCACACATTCTTACTCCTGGTCCCGTGAGTTTATAATTTGATATCTCAAGAAAGCGTTACGGAAGGTACATGTGCTGGGCATAGGGAGATTACCTGCCTACACCATGAAGTACCCAGACGGATTCAAGGGCCCGATCTTTATGTGCCAGTCTTATTAAGGACCTAATAAAAAGAAGAGAGACGAAGATAGTTTCAGCCTTGATTGCACTAGACCAAGAACTAACTCTGGATGGATTCAATTGCCCCCAACTTCATTTCATACCCTGTTCAGCATGCACTTTGAGTCATTTCTATTGCAGATTGAGACCTGGTCGGATCATGGCCAACGGAAGCATTTCTCATGTAATTTTCCCGACTTGGATGAACAAATGGCTCAGGATCACTGAACTTCCATTTAAGCACGTGGATAATACGGAGTCTAGCCTTATCCTTGTACATAGTCCTATTACAAACTTTCGGCCTCGTTCTTGGCGGCTGAATTTGGGTCGAAGTTTGTTATATACGTTTTGCATGTACTAATCACGGTGAGCAAGAGACGCTACTCGCGGTCTCTGACATTGGTGGAGTCGGGTGGCGTTCTAGTAAGTCGGTGGTAAACGTGCGTGAAAACGACATGATCGCTGATCGGACGGAACCTCCCTTACTGAATCATGAGACCAAGCAACGGTGGTATCTTGCTTGTTTCTTTACACCATGTCCACACAACCCCTACTCCAGCGAACAGCTAATAAACGCATTGCCCTCCCTGTCCGCGTTGAACCTAAGGTCTCCTTTGCGAACGAACGTACCTTTCTGTCATGGCTACACTTCACTGTCGTTCTTGGTGGTCTCGCGGTTGGCTTGTTAAACTTTGGAGATAAGGTGCGGCATGATACCTCTCTCCACCTGGTGTCGTCCACTTATCCTTTATCCTGTCCAGGTCGGAAAAATTAGTGCAGCGCTGTTTTCCATTGTTGGTAAGCATCTGCCAGCCCTTTGGACGTCCTTGCAACCTTACCAACTCGAATTTCTTCCAAAACTCTTCCCATAGCCATGGCTATCATGGTATATGCTCTATACACATACCATTGGCGAGCTGCCTCCATTCGTAGAGGTGGGAAAGGACCCTATGACGATCGACTTGGACCGGTGCGTTTTAGTTGGCTTTTTAGACTGTCTCTGTTGACGAACCTGCTTCTTTCAGACAATTTTATGCGTCGCCCTTCTAGGTACGACATCGCATGTCTCAATCTTGTGATTTCTAATTTTGTTCCAGTGGCTGTTATTGTCAACTTCGTCCTTCGGTTCACAGAATGATCCATACGTTGAAGTGAATATCACGAGAGATATCTATTTCTTATCTTGTACAAAAATGAATCACAGTATATATAGGTGTGTATATGTATGTGGTCCAGGAGGCAATGAAAGCGCTACACAAGTACAGCAACTAACTACGCTTCTGTCGCTTGGTACCTGCCCTTGTAGTCGCTGATGTGTCGACCGAGGAAATCGACATGGACCGTCGTGCCTGAGATCTGGTCATCAAATGTTTCCTATGCCTTGACGCACAACTCACCTGTTTCCTACTTCGTGTGCTTACAATGCTTTGTGATCGTCCATCTTCACCAATAACTTCTCCATCATTCGGTTCATCAACATCCATGTGATCACCTGTTAACTCTCTCTCAACACCCTGGCTCTCCCGCATTCCTAAGCGACCCTTCAATATTCGGATGTCATATTCGACCTTATCAACAAGCCGCTTCGTTTCGACCAAAGCTGCCGTCGCTTCCAGAAGTGAGTCAAGCTGCCAGATGTTATCGCGAGTGGGCATTACGAGTCGATTGTGATTAATCCCAAGTTCTGCCAGGGCGGCAGTTATTTTAGGAGCGACAGCTGCCTTAGGCGTAGGTAGTTTGTATGAACGAAGGTTGGCTGGTTGATGCGCCGCTTTCGTAACAGGTACTGTTGTTGGATCTGTCCGGATTATACAATTCGCAGCGTCTTAAGGAGGTATTAGCAACGTCACTTCCAAGAAAGAGTATCGTACCGAAAGCAGCGTTTCTCGCAGTGGGTGGTCGTTTGACTGGCGTGACAGGTGCAACGGGTGTAGTTGGTGTATCGAGCTCCAAAGCTGAGCCACGTTTTTTCTTCTTCGTCTCGATAGTCAGGTTCGACAACCCTTCATCTTCAATTATGTCC
Organism: Termitomyces sp. T70a; assembly: GCA_017657195.1. Lineage (NCBI taxonomy): Eukaryota > Fungi > Basidiomycota > Agaricomycetes > Agaricales > Lyophyllaceae > Termitomyces > Termitomyces sp. T70a. Next base: position 103,642 of record JAGGAT010000046.1, read on the forward strand.
GGAAGACCTGAATCAATGCCAGCGAGCGTCCGAAGAAGCTCGTCCCTATCTTTTTTGAATTTTCGTTCATTCTGCTCTAAGCGCTTGACTTCAATAAAAAGCGCCTCCTCTTCGGCGATCTGTTCAGGGCTTCGGCTCTCCAAACTCAAAATATACTTTTTACGAGTCAGTTCTCGGTCTACCGGCGCGTTAGACTGGGTAACAAATTGAGGCAAAAGAAATGAAGGCATGCCTTTGTCAAAGTTGTAACTTGAGATCATTGCATTCTTACTCTGCTCATCACCCGCCCAAGGCCGATTCCGCACAAGCTTTCTACACACGCTGTAATATCTGTCTTTGAGATCCTAGAATGAATGTGAATTGAGACCTTGTGTGTATTAAGATCCACTCTTACATCCACCGTCCGTGTGACACCTCCGGGGAAGTCATAGCGATCATAAACGACGAACCACCGAACATCATAATCTCGAGCCACGGAGAATAGATAATCTGTTTCATCCTTCGACCAATCCTTGTCTACTACAAATCAGTAAAAAGGACACAAGCTTTGCAAGAGCACCAACCTTCCAAAAAACGTGTATACTCGTCCTGAGAATAGGTAAAGACATTTGCAGGCACATTATACTTGGCAAATGGATACTCTGCTCCTCGAGTAAGTCGATTTAGATGTCGAAGACAAAACATACAGCTCACCTGCATCCTCAACCGTAGAAGCCTTGACCCAATGACGAAGTTCGAGTGAATCTCGGCGTGCGCTGTTCTTAAATGCACGGGATTCCCTGAGGAACAAGGATCGAATGTCCAATTGCAAGTTGTGACAAGAGAATGTCTCACCATCTAACCTTGTTCCCACTACCAAGGTTTGGTTTCTGCTTCAGCCGAGGTTTAACAGCAACTAATGAGGGCACGGATGGTCCAATAAGCGCATAAAGTTCTCTCGAGATTCCCTCAGGTTTTCGCGTCGACGGTTGAGTCTGTTTCTTAGATTGTGACGGTCCAGGTGTTGCCGATGGTTCAGGGAGAGAAAGAATACTGCGAACGTCTGCAGCTGAGGCGGCCATTATGGACACGATGGTGATGTGTCACGTGTCACGGTATGAACAAGTGAATTTCGCGAAGCGCTAGAGTCTGGACTACCATTTGGAACATCATAAGATGACACGGGCCAGGCGTCTATTTTTGCAAACCGCAACATCCATCTAAATGGAAGACCATGAGACATTCGTCAATGTCTGGTTTGATCAAGATGGTGTTACTAGTAACACGAAAGGCAAGGGAGGTTTCTACGGCGAATGGTCTAAGCAAGGTGACGTTCCAGGACTTGGTCTATCAACTTCGGCTCAACATCACATAGCCTCCGCAAAACACAGTGATCCGTTACTTGCTGGGTATGTATCATCACACTCAGCTCTTGTGGACCCTCGATTGTGATGGGTCTTAAAGCGCTGATGCTTTCCGTCGCCTGTATCCTGGTCACTCTGTCGTGTTATCAACTGACTTCAATATGAATATCCTCAATCACCCTGAAGTGGTCACGATTCCGGTGGAGCAGACACCCCTTGTGACAAACACTGTCTTTGTCCCCGTAGCCCGCGGTATTGGGACCATACCTGGGATTTTGGTTGATCATGTTCAGTTTGGTGTCTTTCAAGCTTCTTGGAATGTAAGGATCTCTTGTTTTAACGTTATTTTAAGTGCGTTAACGCACGTTGATTACTTACAGAAATAAGATTATCTACTCTTCATAGTACAAGTAAGCTATCGATACATCACCAACTTTCCAGTAGCCTGAATATCTTGACGCCAAGTGTCCATATGGACTCGGTACAATCGTTGCCCGTTATGTAGTTCACGACGGTATGTGAGACTGACTTTTGCTTTGAGTATCGTTTAACTTCTTATGACCTATCAGGCCCGGAGGAAAACTCACGCCTTTTGCTTCTTACAGTTGGCACGTGGTCCGCTCAGCTTCACGACGAATTATGGGTTTACAACGAAGGATTTTGGCAAAAAGACCACGGTCTTTGGTTAGATGTTCAAAAGGGCAACTGGGAAGACGTCATTCTAAATCCAGACTTCAAAAAGGCTCTGCAGAAGGACGTGTACGGCTTTTTCAACTCTGAAAAGGTTTACAATGACCTAGGGATCTCTTGGAAGGTCTGTAAAAGTCATACCGTCTCAGTCGGAAGCTCATTTGGTCTCCTTAGCGCGGCCTCATATTGCATGGGACCCCTGGCAAGTATATGCCTTGTTTAAAGCGATACGTATAGCTCATAGTCCTCTTAGGTAACGGGAAAACTATCAGCCTCCAAGTGATCATGAAGACCTGTGAGGAAAATGGGTTCTTGCCGCTCTATGTGAAGTCCTTTCAGAGTCAATATTCTGTTCTTCATTACCTGTCCAGGTGACTAGGTTTTCACCCTAGGTTGGAAGGGGGAGGAACGTTCCATGGATGAGGTCTTTACTCATGCTCGAAAACTGTCCCCATGTCTCCTCGTTCTTGAAGATCTCGATAGTCTTATCAACGACAGAAATTGTTCCTTCTTCCTGAACCAGTTAGATGGTTTAACAGGAAACGATGGGCTGCTAGTCATTAGCACTACAAACCATCTTGAACAACTTGATCCTGACCTGAAAGATCGTCCAAGCCGTTTTGACAGATAATTGTAGGTTCTATTATGTATCTACAGTCAAACCTCTTATAACCCATGGCCCCTCCGTGGAAGCCAAAAAGTATGGGTTATAAGGGGGTATGGGTTACA
>JAGGAT010000047.1:0-106268 GCA_017657195.1 Termitomyces sp. T70a
GGGTTGACGACATTGAGGGTTACCATGCTCCTCGCATAGGCATCGCGCTGGAGCCATTCGTCCTCGGTCGGGTTCATCACTCCCCACCAGGTAGTGGCGGCTATGCTTTTCGTGTCGGCGTCCCTTGGAGAGCCAGGACTTTTGATTTCGCCAGTCAGGTAACCGAGTAGACCGCGCCCGCACGCGGCCTCGGTCAGCGTCGTTTTAAACGCAGTCCAATTCGATCCATCGAACTTCTCGTCCGCAGGTAGCAGGAAAAGGGATGGGTTCTGAGACATTATGTCTTTTCTGGGTCAGGGGTCGGGGTCGGTCGAGAAAAAAAAAATTTCAAGAGTCGTTCACGGTTACTGAGTGGCACGGGGCCTATAACCTGTTTGATACAATATAGACTCAGTACGTTATGTCAACGACTATATTGTAGTTGTGTACCTGTTTGATACAATATAGACTAGTCGTAGTTAGTACGTGTGGTATGCTAGATTGATAATTGATACACACCTCAGTACGTTATGTCAACGACTGAGGTGTGCCTGTATCCGAATCCGACTGATATCCTTTGACTGTACAGTTCCTGACTTCCTCAATCGTATGTCGCGAGTCACGTGTGTCCAGAGCGTTGCGTGCCTCTGTCCAATAAAGGATTTTCGGCTCCATTTAAGATTGGTTAGCAGGGAAAACTGATATTTCAATCAAGCCCCATACTATAGGTTCCAGAAAGGTGTAACCCATAATTATCCAAAAATATGTTATTTTTATTTGACTTTTATGTGATGGGAAATCAGATAAATACTGACCTCCTATAGTCCGCTTACATAGAGGGGACAGTAAAGTGCTTCGGATCGTTCTACGTTAAAATGGCCAGCAGTTCTAGTGTCTGTTCTCGAACGTTTTCAAGTTCGAAATCAGAAGGCTTGAACTGCAATATATCGAGTTGTATGATATAATAACCAGTCGGCGTAGGCACCGAAAAGGAGAAAATCCATTTTCATATGTTGTCGAATCGGTAATGTGGTATCCTTGAAGGGTCCCTTTCTCAAAACCTCAAAGAAATTGTTTTCAACGAAGCAAAGGCATTATTTTAAATTCCACGGGTGACTTGATGGCAAGTACAGCGATGGCTCCACCTCTCATCCAGCATCTGGAGAAAGAGATGGAAAATAAAAAAATATCGTTTCTTAGTGTTAGACACGGACAAGAAGTACAGAGATGCCAACAGAGCCGGAAGCAGAGATGGATGGCGACGATCTGCCCCTCAGTCTCAGTCATAGAATGCTAATGTTCTGAGCTCTATCGACTCACTCAGAGGCACACCTGCAGGAGTTGTCGAATCATCAAATCTGGTATGTGGCGTAAAGACCGCGGTTATAACCCTTACACATCAGGTGTCCAGTCTGATAATACAGCAATTAGTGACAGTGTTATTGATCGGTCGACGCTTACAGATCTCAGGGACCTTGGAAAAATTCAGGTGACAGACAGATAAAGCCAGATAAATACGCAGCCGTGTGGAAAGTAAATCAAGAAAAAAGTCCACAGCAGATAGCGGGTGAAATGTAGTGATTATGGTAAAATTTTGAGCTGGAGCGAAATCGGAACTTCATAGCCATTATATGGTTTCGCAGGGGGAGGTTTGGTGTAATAACACCACTTTGGTTGGGCACGAGCTTTATAGGCGAGCCGAACTGAGGCAGTTTCTCCTGAAGCAGCTCTCGAACACGTATGCACGAGACGCGACCTTTGAGAACAAGTAGAGACAAGGATTAATCGCAAACAACACCTAATTTAGGTCCTCTGTCTGGATCTTAAGAATTGGCTGAGGGCAGGTAGGTCAAGGTCTGCGTAACATTCGGTGGCCACCTGAACATTGAGCCATCACAGCGACATGGGAGTAAAAAAGTGTTCAGAGGGCTCTGGCCTACCAGCAAAAACCTTGACGCCTTGGGACCAGGTAACACATCAGCCGTGAAGGACTTGAACCTAAACATACGTAATGTCACTTATTGAGTAGCCGAAGGAAAATAATCTCATGTCCTGAAAAGAGCACATCATCCTCCTCGAGGTAGCAGACCTTTTGCGTCTTTCGGTGAAAAATGATATGGACTAGTGAGTACGGGATCCACCATCCACAAGGAGGAATGGCCAGAAGCATATCAAAGTGTTTGTCTCTATCAAGATACAAGTCACTTGGCAGACACAAGGTGGTCAGGGTTTGGTCAGAGACCCGAGACGACAAGTTCTCCAGCATATACAGATCGAGATTCATGAGAGCCAAAGAAAAGGAAGGAACAAGTCTATCTCCAAACTGATGAGCCGTCGTCTTGGAATAACAAGAAAAATCATATGAATATCACCCGGCTAGATGGGTAAAAGGCATGCTAAAAGACTGAGAAATCGAGCGAACTTCAGCCCGGATACAAAGTGGGTTACCACCTGATGTTTGAGAGACACTTGGAAGGCGTTTGGAATTACCATGAGTACCCGTGACAAATTGTCAGCACAATTGATGATGAAACATTCGAGACGATACTTGCTCGACTCATTTCCTCGGGGGCTTTTTTGGCCCAGGCACGCGTCATACTGAGTCTGAAGCGTAAGTGTACGGATTGTTTAGTATATTTGATGGACCATATGCATTTCACCGTTCAAATACGTCTATATTCTTCTCGACTTTGAGTTTGCGAGTGATAGTAGGAGGGGCACATTATCATAAGATAGTGCCTGCGTGCAAGAATGTAATCATGGTCTTCGTCATTTTGAATGGCTTCGGAGTCAACATAACGGAGTATCCAGTCATCCTCGAATGCTTTGAATACAAGTCCATATTTCGCCTTTTTCGTCAAGCTTGAGCATCCAATGTCAGCTACGGCTTCAAAGGACTTTCAGTGCACATTGGTATCTTGGCAGCATGCAATATGACGGCGTATACCCCAGAATGGAGTAACGGAGAATACAGCAGGAAGTAAGTGATGGTTGTGTGACAGAAAAAAAAAACAAATTTGTTGCAAATAGGAAGCACGAGACTTTGAAAATGGATCAACGCCGAGAAACTCTCAAGGTTAACAACCACCATGGGTGACAGACGAGATACATCACGAATAGTACCTACTGTCCATGATCTTCGAGTACGTGGCATTCCGATGTTCAGATTCAGACTTAACACCCGACACTCACACAGGTCAAGTTTTGTTACATTTGCCAAGAAGAAGAACTTCATAATGCCCGTACGCCCCGTTTCCATAACATGTATTAATCTTCTGACTCTTGGACAGCTAATAACCCACCACGCGCATGGACACATCCTTGTACCTGCACACTGATCGCTCACGAGTCCTGTCTCTTACGCTGGATACAAACTTCTCAAGCCGACGCGAATCGTTCAGCCAACGCTTTGAAATGTCCCCAATGTGGCACCAAGTATGAGCTCATCAGCAAGCAACCACAAATCCTACGTCTTTTAGGATTTGGGAATCACATCCTGCAGCGAGCAGGTCGAATTGTCACGTTAGTTGGAGCCGCTGGAATGGTCGGAGTCTTTGCCTCAGGTGAATAGTCGAATGTCTGTGATACGTAATGCTGCTGACCATATTTACCTCAGGTGTCTATGCAATTGCGACGATGTATGGTTCATGGGCGTTGAAGCAATTCATTGGCCGGGAGTACGTCTTTCTGTTACTGCTGCCTGTTTTATCAACTAACTTTGGACTCAGGATGCACACCCTGCTTCTATCTGATGACCCTGATGTTTGGCGCTGGACAACTTTTATCAACCTTCCCAGCATCCCTTTTGCTCTCATACTCGCCCGTTTTCAACCACCTCGTCTCATACCTTCTATCATCCCGATCCTTCTCCTATGGCCCCCCATACCGCCCATCCACGTCCGTGAAGTGCTCGCCTCAAACACCTCTACCACACCCTTCTCCCCGTCTTCCTTCCTGCCTGCAGATCTGCGAATCTCGCGCTCCTGGTCTAGTACTTTGTGGAGTTGGCCGCCCACACCCGCATTGTTTGGGCTTATCCTTGTTCCCTTCGTCCGTTATGTATATAGGAAAGCGTGGACACGCCTTCAAGTTTGTGTGCTCGGTTCCGTACCACCTAGTGTACGGAACATTGGCGATACCATTGTCTGGGACGGATGGCCCATAGTGATCCGAATTAGAAGGGAGAACCAGGGTAGAGCTGTCCAACAGCAAGAAGGTCAAGCACGTGGTGAGAATCAAGACCAGCAACAGCAGCCAGAACGTCAAGCAGTAGAACCCGCAGCACAGGGACAAAATCAAGAACTTCCTCATCCTCCAGATCAGATTCACGAGGACGAACTTCCAGCGCTCGAGGCCGCGGAGCAGAATATCTCAGTCATGCGTTCTTCCCTTGGCCGACGCATTGGAGGTGCCCTTCTTGTCCCTTGGATCTCCAACCGCATGGGAGCTCTTCTCCTTGCGGTATCAAGACATTCGGCTATCCTACGGCGAATTCTCGCGTTACAGCCGCTGCAGGGCGTTGCTACTTTTATACCAGGACGTACACAGACACAGGGACTTTTGGGCCAGATGCAGAGAACATTAGGGATAGTATGGCAGTCGACTATGAGGAGCTCGTCTGCGTGGGTCGAGGCGGACCCTGTTTGGTAAGTATTTTGTCTTTGATAAGTGGTTCATCGGGCTCGTAGAACGATGTCTTATTTTTTGTGTTCTTAGGTGGCGAAATGCACTTGGGTTGGGCCTCTTTGTCGTCGTACGTTTGCTTTGTCCGATTAATTACTCTTGATTAACATTGACCATGCAGGTAAAAGATGCAATTGAGCTACTGCACCTGTGGCTCGCCACACGTGAGTTGGAAAGTCGTCATGTAAAAGATCGCGACTTCGCTGGTATTGATATCCGTGAGCTCGATCTTGTTCCTGGGTTCCTTCGTCCAGCTTCGGCACCTACGGCGCAGTCACAGCGTTCTCAGTCGCTGCCAAAGGGACTTTGACCTCACTCTGCTGATGATGTTTCGAGGCTGCCAAAGAGGCCATGTAATTGTTGCTCAGTGACGCGAATTCGTAGTATTTAGCACGCTGTATCTGTACTGAAAATAGGATTTCTTCTAGTATACGGAACCAGCAGCAAATGCGCATTGATATTTGGAATACTCCGTTATCTTTCTGATCTACTTGGAGTCGACCCTGGACCGAAAGAAGTTGCTGTGTAGTTTTGATACCAACGTGGTCACAAACTTCCAGTCTGTTGGCTAAGAAATGTACCAATCTGATGGAGAACCGCCTGGTAACTACACCACTACGTGCCTGGATGTACCCTTTAACTAGTGGTAGCTCATGAGATCTGTTTCATGCGTCAGCTCAGGAAGCCAATGCCTTGGAGTGTCCTCAATGCAAGACAAAATACATAGCTCGTGAACAGTCTCCTGGAACTTTTTTACCGCGCGCGGGGCCTGTCAGCGTCTATGACTTCGCCACGAAATATGTCACATGGGCCCTAAAGCAGTTTATTGTCTATTTTCCTAAAACATTGGATGAGGGTGATTCGTGACTTGTGCCTGACATCATTCATTCGCTCTGCTTTGACTTTTGACAACTTGAACAAGTGCGAGCAGGGAATAGTGGTAACCTGTTCACGAATAGCATTGAGTATGTTATGTCAAGGGAGACGTCTGATGGCAATCATGTGCTATCTTTACGATGAAACTTCGTGACCATGTGGCAGTCATGGGGTTCCTGGTAACTGAACTTACTTCCATACTCTAATGCTTCCTTGAGACGGCGCACACGATGGTATCACGGCTTGTCGGCGGTGATCCAGATATAGGGTCGCTCTTAAGCTTGTCTTGGGTCTGCATTCTCTCGACATGGATTACAGACTGAGCCTAATGCGCGTACCTAACAGCAATAACTCTCGAGTACGTCGTACCCTTGTACTTTTGGTTTTATGTATGGCTTATGACTCGTACAGGTCTGTTTCATTTGTGGGGAGGAGGGGCTGTATAATGTCCCGTAAGCCATATTCTTCTCAACGTGTCTTTGAAGTCCAGACTCTGCGATAGTCGATAACCCACACTCCACCATGCACCTGGATATGTCCTTCCAACTGCGCATTGGTCGCCCACAAACATTGTCTTGTGTATTGGTATCACGAAACTTGGGCAATGAGCCACGGACTGGTAGAGACTTACGAACCGAGATGCCCTCAGTGTCATACCAAGTTCCAGTATGCGAAGAGTAGATCGCGAATCCTAGACTTTCTTGGGCTAATGTCTTGCATTCCACAGCGTGGAAACGACATTGTCCCGCTGGCTGGCATCGTATGTTTCGGTGTTATGGCAACTATGTATGGATCGTGGGCCATGAAACAATTTGTTGGATCGCAGTACATGTTCTTGCCGTTTTTCCAGCCTAGTTCATAAACTAACGTTCTACCTCAGGATGCACACTTTTCTCCTCTCTGATAGGTCCAAATTCTGGCGTTCGATAACCCTCCTTGGTCTCCCAGACATCCCTTTCGATCTCATCTCTGCCTGCTTTGAATCACCCCCCATGACCCCGTCCATAATGTCACTATGGCCACCTTCTCACCTTGATTTACGATTCTCCCCCTCCTTCTTTGAGATTTTGTGTAAATGGCCTCCCACATTTACATTGTTTAAGTTGTTTCTAGATTCCTCGATCCGGCACGCATACAGGAAAGCATGGATACGTATTCAGGCCCGCATCCTCGGCTATATTCCACCAAGTGTATACACCATTGGTGACACCGTCGTGTGGGATGGATGGCCCACTCAAACCAGACCAGATACAGATAATGGTGGAGTTAGACATCAGCAACAGCAACAGGGTCAGGGTCAGAATGAGACTACCATGGTTCTTCAATCTTCCCTTAACCAACGCATTGTGGCCGCCCTTCTTGTTCCATGGGTCTACAACCGCATGGGAGTACTCCTTCTTGCTGCATCAAGACATTCGGCAGTCTTGAGGCGAATTCTTGCGGTGAAACCACAGGTAATACAGGCACAAGGTCTTTTGGGGCAATGGCAGAAGATGTCCCAGCAGTCGGATATGAGGGGATCTTCGATGTGGACGGAGGCTGATCCTGTTTGGTACGTACATCGACTTATTTGTTAGTAGGACCCTGTGTTTTATGGTTTTATGAAGGTGGCGAAACACGCTTGGTTTTGGCGTTTTTGTCGTCGTATGTCCTGATCTCTCATTGTGGTGTTCAATAACTTATTTGGGCGAGTGATATAGATAAAAGACGCAATAGAGCTCCTGCACATTTGGCTTGCAATGCGGGAGTTAAACCGCCGCCATGTGAGGAATGATTACTTTTCTCCTGTCGATATTTATGGTCATGAGCTCGACCTTTCACCTGAAAACATCTGCTCTGCTTTACCTCCTCCGAAAGATTCTCAGCGTGATCATTCTCTGTGGATAACCAGAACAGGGCAGGGGCGTCAAATGCAATCAGTTGACGAGGACGAGCTTCATCACTTCGACCACAACATTTCAACTATGCCAGCGACAAAGTCATTGCCCTACCAAGCACACAAGGAACTACCACTGGCCCCATTGCCCATGTCTTCTTCCTCTAGAAATCCTGGAAGTATTGACAGTGGTAATCTCCGACAAGACCTCGACTACTCTGTTGTCCATCAGGTTGTTGGTGTGCAGACTACGCCAGTGATAACAACCAAACCTACCCACCCGGTCCCACATGACTTTCCACGTCTACATCACCGACAGTGGACAATAATTCCCGAAACACGCCCAACCCAACCTTATCTCTGAGTCGTTGCTGACTCGGAATTCATGATGAATCGTCCCTACACTTGACAACAGCATCAATATGATTCCTGCTTCTTGTACGAAGATGATTTGCTCAAATTATGGTGTAATGTGTAAAGCAGTAAAATGGCTCTCGATAGAACGAGTACACATCGACACGGCAATACTGGATTACTTCAAGGGTTTGTCATCTAGATGGTATTCGGTCATATATACTATTTATGTGGTCGTGAACATCTGATTCGGGCTTGTGGCGCAGAATCCGAGGCAGACAAATAGTATGTCACACTTACCACGGCTACAATCCTTGGATAACTATGCAGACAGAGATAAGTCATATATAAGGGGGAAGTATCTGAGGACCTGTCATGGGAGAAAGAAAGGTCCTATCTACTATATAAATCAAAAGAAGAGTGAATTGTACAGGCCGTATCTCTCCATCCAACAGCCTGTTTATTCATTGGCAGAATCTGGCAGAAGGCTGCTCGGCCTCGGAGTGACCTAATCAAGGATGGATTCCGACTTTTTTAACAAAAAACGAAAATTATCGACGTGCGTCCTGCATTCCGGAGTCTATATTATCTGATAAGTTCCCAGTGACTGTACGATTCAAAAGAGTGGTTTTGGCATCATGGAATGGCTCAAAGGGAGTCAACGGTTCGAAAGTAATCATATTATGTGTCCTAGTGTACGCCCGACGCAGCAGGAAGGACTTGTTGCTCGTCTCTGCCTGAGTGAAAGTCAAGCAAGCATCACATGTAGCATGGCATAACAACGCACCTTCGTAAAATCTCTGCAAGAACGTCTTTTGCGGCTGAGTCTGGGGCTTCAAGAGAATGCCCACAATATGATCCAATTGTTTCCAGCAATTCATCGTCTCTTGGTAGTCCTGCCGTTCCTTAAGGAGCAGTACATCAATAGCGCGCGGATCGGTCACATATCGATTCCGTTCGAACCGTTCACGGATAGCATGTCGAATTTGTGTCGGGGAGACGTCCAAGCCATAGAGTTCGACGATTTCTGGTGCCTATCCATCGGAGCAATTCGTGAGCTTATGTGTGGGTTTGATCGTGGGATACGCACCGAACGGTACCAGTCGCGGTAAAGCTGGATAGCACGGTGTCTGGCGTCGGCAGCGCTGAAAGACGCACGGGTGGCCCGCGCGAGGCGAGAGGGAATTGTGGTCATCCTGAAGACTTTGGTCGTTGCAGGACAAATATGGATACACAGTCTTGATGCAAGTTCAGAGTCCGCCTCGCCCGATATAGAAAGGCGCGTACAAACAAGTTATCTTCTCTGACTCGTTTGCTCATCACCAGCCCTTCTCGTCCTTTGAATTTCACTATGGTCCGTGGAACGGGTGAGATTGGTATTTGTGCATCAGTTAATCAGTCTTCATCGGTGTGCAGGAAAGTTCAAGCAGAAGCGCGGTGGTGGGCGGAATTTTAGGTACGTTGCATACGACGATTGCCAGGATCTAATTTCAAAATTGATGCACAGTAAGAACATGACTCTTGATGAAGATGGTCATGCTGTCGGTCGCAGTACTCTCTACGATCGAAGGTGAGACTGGGACGTTGAAATCAGGCTCATCAAACCATCTCATCGTGATATGTCTGTCAGAGATGCTCGCAACAGTGATGATGACGAAGACGATTTGGAAGAGGAGGAGGAGGAGGAGGAGGAGGAAGAAGAAGAGGAAGAGGGATCTGAGGAGGAAACTTCAAACAAACAAGGGGAGGAACTCTCGCGTGCAGAGCGCCGTGACCTTAAGAAGAAGCAGGCCGCAGAGAAGCAGGCCGCAAAGCAGAAGGCTGCAGATGATGGGGACGAAGACGAAGTCTTGACCAATCCAAACCACGTCGAGAAGAAGCTGAACATATCCGATTTGGGGGCGTCGCGAGAGCTTACGAGGAGAGAGAGGTACGTTTCTATTACGACTCTTCATAGATGAAAACGAACTTTCTATCACAGGGAGGAGAAGGAGAAGAAGGAAGCGAAAGAACGATACTGGAAGGTCAGTATCCATGCTCTTTCTCTTCTTCTTCTGTTTCTGATAGATTATCTGCGTCCTCACAGCTTCATGTACAAGGCAAGACCCAGGAAGCTAAGACTGATCTCGCTCGTCTTGCTAAGATTCGCGCGGAGCGTGAGCAGGCTCAAGCGAAGCGAAAGGCCGAGGCTGAAGGTAAGTCAATCGACGTGCTCATTCTACCACCCACTCATCCCTTCGTACAGCCAAGGCTGCGGAAGTAGAAGCGAAGCGGAAGATACAGGTCAGCAGACGCGGTGCATGACCGGTGTGAGAACTAATCGTCCTATAACTTGTACATGTACAATCTCCGAAGTATCTTGTGATTTTTAGCTTTACAACCTCTAAGAACTTATCATGCTTTGCTTGTCTTGTCGGAAGGAAATTATCCGACTGGTGGCTGCACCTGCCCAATTTTCATGTTCTCTGTTGACCTATCCTAACTGCACCCTTGAGGTTATAAGATAGCGTCACACTGATGCTGTAAGACTAGAGAATAAGAAAAATGTTCATTCAAATCTAGTCTTCCTGCGATTCTTGATATTGGAGGAGGCGTTTCAAAGAGCCAACGTTTGCGCCACTGCAATTTGAAGTTCCCTCTGATTACCAAAAAAATTGACAAAGTCTATGAAATCACTCTTTGGAACGCTCTCTGTTTCTCATCGTTGTAACACAATCGCCATCAGACTGACTGATTCAGTAATAGGAGTCACTGAGGAAGTGGTATAGTTCTCATCGGGAGAGACCATATTACTTTGTCATTTCTTATATAAAATGTGTTTTGTGTCCTCTTTATTTATATCAATTGTATTTGTATGAGCTTCATTTTAGTCTGTATCCGATCTCGTTCATTTTTATGAGAATGTGTATGATGTTTTCATTCATTCTATCGGATACAGATGACTTTTGGTAAACGATAATGGCACTTAACTGATCTTGAACAGAATTGCGCCACTGATTTTCCCCCTTGCAGTTTCTTCGCAAAGCATAGCGATAAATACAACGCAGAAATTCTCATCGGGAAACTTCTTCCTCTTCTTTCTTTTCTGTCTTTCTAATCGCCTCCTCCACCTCCCAGATAGGCTTGCCGCCGTCCCTCAACCACTCAACATTTCTTGTCCACAAAGCCATATTTCGCGGAACAGGCATCACATCCAACGGGACCCACTCATGCAGCCACATCAGAAGCCGTTGATACTGCTCCGGTGCATCGACGAGCATCATCTCCCTTTCCCTCTCCTCGTCTTTTACTAGATTGACAGCGGCTTGTGTACTTTCGGCAAGAGGACCGCGCATCCAGGGAGGCTCATCTACCTCCTCCTCAGTTGACTTTGATGGCGGTGATTTCTTGCGACGTGTCCATCGTTCCACTAGAACTGCGCGTCCTGAGACTTCGCCCCATAATACGAGTGATGCAGCGAGCGTTGACCGCTGAGGTACGATTTTTAGGTGTCGCATCCACGCGAGGACACGCGCGATCTCAGATGCACGACCTGTGATGCCGAGAAGTAGGATGTAGTGGAGGAACGTCTCGTTCGTCGGGATGATCGAGGGATGATATGAGTCCCATTCCCACTCTTCATCTTCCTTCACCGCTTCATCTACACTCTCCACCACCACCTCATCAGCCTCCCCACCACAATCCCCTACCTTCACGTCAACCCCATCCTCCTCCTCCAACCAGATTGGGACGACGTCCTCATCCTTTTTCGTTCCCTTCACAACCTTCCTTCTCTTCCTCAATAATTCCTCCCACTCCGGTGGCTCCCACGTATCAACCCCTTCCTCTCTCCACTTCGGCAGCCCCACGTTCAAACCACCCCACACCTCCTCCCCTTCCTCGCTTGGTGCCTTCTTCCTTATCGCCCTTGCTGGCGGCTCAACATCCATCAATGCCTTTGGGTCAGGCGCCGCTCCAAACATCGCCTGTAAGAACAACAGCCTCGCGTGTTCGGCAGGAAGTCGACCATGCCACAAATTAGGTATGTATGGCTTCGGTTCGTCCGCATCCGGAGGACCTAAGAGAGCTTCGAGATTCCGCTCGGCGCTGTCCGCGTCGATTTCACCTTGAGGTGAGCCGGGGTTGATCCCGAAGGTATCACGGATCTCATATTTCATACGAACAACGACGCCTTTGAGGGACGATCCGTCGAGGTGGCAGGCGCGGCGGGTTGCTGGGAGGAGGATGGTGAGGGTGCGTGCATCGGGAGTCACATTGAACAGAGGCCGAAGAGCATCCCAGGCTGCGAGGACTACGTCGGGCCGGAATATTTTGTTGAGCGTGACGAGCCAGTCGTTGAGCGTTATGATGGAAAGCGACACCCGATAGAAAGACCGAGGGACTGATTTTTTTCCTTCTCCTTCGGCAGTCGAGCTCGTCACAGGCTCACTTGTACCAGACGCATATTCATCTTCCGATTCTATTTCCTCAAGCTCGTGTTTCGAAAGATTGAGACGATAAGCCCATTTTTGTAATAACCCAAAGGCCACATGAGGCCGCCCCGATCTCGTGAGGACTCTTAGTCCTACACCCAATGATTGCCGATCCATAGACAGTCCACTATTATAATACTCATTCCAATATCTCATCGCCAGATCCAACTCCTTCCTTTCATACAAGCCCCGTAAGAGAACAGTATACGTCACTTCATTTGGTTCGATAGCTCTGCGCGCACGAATTTTCTCAAAGAATTTCACCAGAGCCCTAGCTGTCGCATTCCGACCAGCAGCCAGCGAAGAAAGCGCAGCCGTCATTGCGAAGATATCAGGTACAGGGTCGCGGGGTATGATAGTGATTTTGTGGTCATTAAGATCCAGACTTTTCAGATCGAAGGGTTTTGGCTTGGCACGAAACTGGGGATCAAGGAGCTTACGAAGGTATTCGGTGGCGGCTGTGGGATCGGCACGCGTACTCAAGAGAAGTTTGTCGGCACGGTTCAGAAACGACTCAGGTTGGTTGGGGCGGGTGGCTAAGAGGCGTGCGTCTTCATGAAGGGTATCTGGAGGAGGGGTAACACGATTTTGTATGGCTGAATATATCCCTTTTACTTCTTCGGCTGATCCTTTCTTCGCAAAAATGCGGAGGTATGCTTCTAGCTGCGCAGTAGTTGGAACAGCGCCGTGACGCGTCATATGAGACCGAAGGAAATGAGCGAGGTGGATGGTTACAAGCTTGTCATTTAGGAGCATGTCATACGTTTCCTTAACGAGATTAAGTTTCCGAGTCTCCATACGTTGAAGAAGCTCTACGATAGCTTGGGCTGTTTCTGTAGATTGCGTGGGTGTGATGGTTAGAGCCTGAAGGAAGAGGTTGAAGTATAACTCGGAATGAGGAGCGAGCTCAGTGGTAAGGAATGTGTCGACGACACGTCGAATAGGTAACAGAAGATTGAAGCGCGTAAGAGAGGAGACTGCGAATATAAGCAGAGGGCCGTGAAAGTGTTTAGGCGCAGAAGACAAATGCGCATAAGCCAGATCAAGACCAGCAGGATACGCGTCATCGTGGGCACGAACTCCATACGCCAGGAGGTACAGCGCTAACCAGAGTGGCCCAGAATCTCCCTTCATCTCATCCAGCGCCCTCGCCAGTCCCCGAGAACGCGTAAATGGCTGCCAGAGTTCGTATTCGGGCACGATCACCCTCGCTGCCTTGAAGTCGGACTGGCGTATGGCCGCAATAATGCGCCACAGCGGCTCATTGGTTTCTCGCAGAAGTGTATCGACGAAATAGCTTGTGCGCGTAGGGCGTGCTCGCGTCGACACAGCACGGACATGTCGCAACAGCGAGTGCATATATAGGCAGACAACACTCCAATCGGAAAATCAAAATTTGGCTTATGTAACGGCATCCGTCCCGGATGCCGAACATCAAAGAAATTCGACATCACAACATCGACATATGGCATCAAAATACAGAGGTTGGGATATTTAGATGAAATAGTACAGGAGTAGGGTATGGTATTGAAATAGCACCATAACAATACCTAAGTCAGAGTGTCCGCGATGACCCTCGATGTGGCCGCTATTCGACTCATATTCTATCGCTGTGAAGCACACGGAGACGATGGACTGGCACAAGTATTGTGGAATAGACGGAGGATGCTTCAGGAACGGGTTTGTCGGAGACAAGGGCAAAGAGAACTGGTAGCTTGTCTCTTACGCGCACGGATGAAACTGTTGATGCATCCTACGAACCGTACGATTCGGAGATGCAAGAATAACAGCGAAAATCATTCTTTATCTCAGAAACTGTGTTCCTACTTTCTTTGGATCCCAAAGATATATCACCAGAAAGAGCTACGCCGAGAATAAGATTGTACGACATATGCGTACTGAAGACGTCTCGACTATCACATAGAATTTTGAAATCATTTAAGTAGAATCTGCGTAGCCTTTCACTTGGGGTCATAAACGACGATTCTATCATCTGAATGATTTGTTGGAAACAAAACAGGAGCTTACGCGTGGAACTGCGGAATCACGCCACAAACAAAACAAAGATAAACAGGACTTTTTCGTTTTTGTCCATTTTCAACTTTGTCGACGACCATGCCTCGCATTCTCTTCGTCAGCGGCTTCCATCCTGCCACTCGCGCCCGCGACCTCGCCTACGAGTTCGAACGGTGAGCTCACTGTCTTTGCCGACGTTTGCAACCAGTCTGACTCATTTGTCTCCAGTTATGGCCCTCTGGTTCGTTGCGACGTGCCTGCCCCGCGCAACCCACATGCCAGCTCCAACCCGTGAGTGTATCTTTCCCTCTTCCGCTTCCTCTGCCCCCAGGCCCGAGGTCGAGTCGAGTCGCAATTGGTACTCCACTTCACTACGCCATACGCGATGCCTCTTGCCGATCTAAAAAAAATTCGCTTCGATTTTCGAGTTACCCGCTTCTCGCGAAAAAAATTGTGAAAGAACGAGCGCTCAAACGTCGACCACCCGCAGCTACGCTTTCGTCGAATTTCGCTCTCAGCGCGACGCCGAGGACGCCTATTACGAAATGTGCGTTTTCTCCATCATACTTCATCCCTTCGCCAAACCAACCCTCCTTCCCTACAGGCACGGCCGACCCTTTGAGGGAACTCGACTGAGCATCCAGGTACGTTGTCTTCTGTGAGTCATCCAATCACTATACTCATGACACAAACAAGTGGGCCAAGAATCCTCCGTCTTCCGTCTGGCGGTACGATCGTCGCCCTTCGCCTCCGGCCCGCTACCGCGACCGTTCTCGTTCTCCGCCCCCTCGCCGTGACTATCGCCGTGACGACCGACGTGACGACCGACGTGATGATCGTGACCGTGACCGTGATGGCCGCCGCGACGACCGCGAACGCGAACGCCGCCGCTCTCGCACCCCCGACCGTGACAGGGACCGCGAACGCAGGAGGAGCGCATCTCCCCGACGCTCCGACAGAGACAGGGACGACAGGAGGGATGAGAGGGCGAGGACTCCCCCGCCCCCCGTTGATGCGATTGAAGAAAAGAAGGCTGTCGAGGAGAGGGGAGGGCAGACACCCCCCTATGAGCATTAAGCTGGTTCTGTTATGTCTTCTTGAGAGCTTCCTTTCGGTTTGCTACGTGCTGCTTGCTGATGAAAAGTATCTTGCTGTGTGCTCGTCGTCGGGCACGAATTCCTTTGTATTCACCTTCTCGAGTTCTGCAGACTTTTTCTTATTATATGCGTTTCCGAGTATGCGTAAATCCTGTGCAGATTACTGTACATCGTCTAGCTACAGATCTAAGATGTGAGTTTCTTTCTCACAACGTCATTGGCTGCCTTGATGTTATTTTCACCCGTCACTGTTTCAATAAATTACGAAGCACGAAAACCTAGAAAGTGACCCATGGTTCTTGATGCAAATACATTCTCGCATTGTACGCGTTCTCTTCGTCATCTCCTTGAAGTTGGTCAAAGACCCCTAACGGCCTTCTAACTTGAGTTAGATGAAGGCATCCAGGGTGAGTTAGAGCCTCTGAAGAAGATAGTCGGTCTACTTTGCGCTTACGTGTAAACCTTTCAACTACCCTGGACGGAATCCCAAGTCAAGCGTTGCTGACGCTCCACCACTTTCCTCTCCGTTGTTCGCATTTGCCCCACTCAGCCCTTCCAACACTTTCTCTGCTCGTGTCCATGCCTCCCACGGTTCATCTCCTTTCACAATTCGCGCATGCATCACGAAGAATATCCACCGCTCTAAGCGCTCAAAGAAAAACAGGGTGTGAAGGGCGAACCCGTGCTTCAAATTCTCTACACATGAAGGTAGAAGCGGATCGAGCGGATGAAGTGCAGGGATGGGGAAGGGTATTGATGGTGGAATTTTCTGGGCACGAAGGCGTTGAAGTGAGCTGATTGGAAGAGATGGAGAGCCGGGCAAAGGGGGAGAGAGCGCCGTAGTGAAGAGTTCACGAGATGAGACAGAGAAGACACGTTCAGTGTCACTTCCTACAAGTAAGGCATGCTGAGGGGAAGGAGCCGCGAAAAGGATAGTGAAGAAGCGCGGCGCAAGATAGGTGATTACCAAGTGGGGTGCTAACCCTCCTTGACGAGACGTTCTAGGAGCTATTGTCACGTCCGGCACAGCAGTATCCGCTGACACAAAGGAGACATGCAAACCGATTTCTTCCACTCGACGTTGGAGGAACTGGTGCACCCTCGAGCGGGCATAACGTTCCAGTGAGGTTTCACTTTGCCATTTGACACCACCACCCCAATGCAAACTACGCCATGCGGAGAACTCAACTTTCTTCGGGGGAGGGAAGGGTTCAGGACGTGTGAAGACATCTAGGCGTTTATGGTAATGCAGTATCCATGCTTGTGTGAGGATGCGAAGAAGTGAAAGTAATAAAGTGAAAGGAGCACGAGAGAGGGAGAGAAGGAGGTTGAGTGCTGTTAGAGGATATGAAGCAGTAGGACGAAGGAGAGCGGTAAGCTTTAGGGGACCAGGTATCTCGGGGTTTTCCGTGGCTGAAGAAGTATGCAGATGGACACGAACCGCGGGTCTGGGGTTATCAATATGGTATTGGCTGTGTGCCGGAGGATGTGAGGGAGATTTGACGGAGATGGTATAGAATCCAGATCGATCGTTGAATGGGGAGACGTGGAATTCGCGAGGGAAAGTCCACTGGTGGTCGTACCTTCATCATCGTTCGTGGGATACGTCGCCAATACAGCAGTCTGTGGAAGGCTTACCCTTTTGGTCGCGATTCTGCTGGGTCTTCACTCTGACCAACTTCGAGAAGATAGACGTGAGCTTCTCCAAAAGTATTATGAACCTAACAGTGCACAAACTAGCACTTTAACTTGAGGATGGAGTAAATACACTCAGTGTCATACCTCTAAAATGACTAGCCACAGTGCTGTCTTGTAACAGAAGTATACAGTCAGTGGGTTTATCCCTTCAAATCCAAGGTAGTTGGGCATTGTCAGCATCCAAGTGTCGTCTAAGAGGGTTTTACTTCTTGGTCCAATATAACCTCTTTCCATGAGCAGCTCATCCAGCTTCTCCCGTATTGTTAGTGGAATACCAACGCTGTTGACAGCATCTGCGAAATAGGGGTTCGTTCGCACCCCCGTAAGACGACCCCAGCGACCCCCATACCCAAACAACCAGCCTTTCCAAAGGTCGAGTTCATGGCGCTCCAGTGCATTCAAGGACATAAGGAATGCTATTGTGGGGTACGTGAAGGCATGGGAGGACTCTTCAGGGAGAAAACGAGCATGAGTTACTTGGTTTTCGAGGATGTAGCCCCTGGCTTGTGTGCCTGGCGCATAAGCGCGCCGATTCAATTGAAAACACCATGCACAGAGAGAAGCACAGAAGATAGCCACGCCGGCGTCTATCAAAGTCACAGAGAACATTGAAAACAATTACTGCTGCAGGACGCGCCACATGATGGCATCATTTGCTTTCAACAAACGAATATCCGCGATGCGCACACGTGATCACTTTGACGGATCCCTCGCTCCTCTTCTTGACAGACTTGAACTCTGCCTTCGCCAGACTGGCAGCTTGAAATAGTTTTTCTCATTCAGCACCAAATGAAGGACTCCCAACCAGATCAGCCTGTGTTGCCCAAAGCGCCAATCCCAGTCGAGGAGAGTCGAGCTCAAAGGCTTCAGAGGTCCCAAGCACGATTTCGCGACCGTGGCGGGTTAGTAACCCAATCGACCGGGCAAAGTGACTCTAGTCGACTGACTTCTGGATAGGATCTTCGTTCCGACTGCTCGCAATACACTAGTTGACATTCTTCTTGGGCGGAAAGTTGCATCACCGAAGAAAGGACGTGGAAGGTCAGCTTCGCTTTCTCCCAAAAAGAAGAGCGCCAAAGGCGGTCTTCGGAACAATGACGAAGAAGTGAAAGCTCTGAGAACGTCCCCAAGGAAAGCTGCACAAAGGAAGGAGCCCGAAGCAGGTGTGATATCTATTGTTTCGCCACTTTGCCATTTTGAACTAAATGAAGTTCAAGGACCTTCCGTTTTCGGAGATACGATAATGAAGCATAAAACAAAGAAGACATCTGAAAAGGCAAAACCTGCTACTACCACCTCAGAAGCTAAGAACTTGAGAGATAGTGAAAAACCTCCTACCAAGAAACGTGGCCGGAAACCCAAGGCCACTGTTCAAGATCTCGAACGCCCAGACACACTGATTGATAACGATCCTCCACCGCTAGCGAAATCTCAATCAACGCTGAAAAAGCCGCGAACAAAAAGCGCGTCGAAGAAGCCTGCGAGGCTTGCAGTATCTAAGAAAAACTCTTCAATTGAAGGTCCTTCTATTCCCGGACCGAACAAATCAGCTAAAACCACATCAAAGACTGTACTAGATACTGTCATGAAAAAATCCTGTCCGTCCTTTACTGCAACGCATTTGACAGATGCATTCTTACAAATAGTTCAGCACGCGCATCCACGTCCACTGCCTCCAAACGTAAACCTCCTGCTACTGTAGAATCAGGCCCGTCTTTGCAACAATTGTCTATAGGCGTAGGTTCGTCCAAGACCAAAAAGATTCCAGTCTCGGATGACGATCGACGAAGCAACGAAGTGCACGAGGACAGCTCGCGAGAAAATGCCTTCACTGAGAGGAAGGGTAAAGGGAAGGCGCCAGAGACTACCAACCCGTTTGCCAAACCCGATGTAACTGCGGGTGAAGCTCCGCCGAAATCTAGACAGAAACGCGCCCGACCTGCGGAGTCGGAATGTCCTTCGCCACAAAAGCGAGCAAAACAAACGCCCTCGGAGGAGATCAGGTCTAGATCACGTCGAAGAAAGGCACCCACGGCGCAGAAGGATACTGCTATGAGTAAGCAGGAAACTGCTGAGACAAAAAATAAGGACACTTTATCCAAGTCTCCTCCGTCAAAAAAGCGCGCTCGGGAACCTGACGATGAGCGACCAGGTGCTAAGCGCAAGAAGACGAAGGGCACAATGGACGTTAGAGTGCATGACGAGGCTGTAGAGAAGCATGCAAATGGAAGCAAGGGAAAGGCGGGAAAGACAAAGAAGCCGTGAATTTTCTCCCTTGCTATAACGACTCTTCCCGTGCTCATAAACATTTTTATCTCCTTCAAAGACCTGCCTCAAAAACCTCTCGTAATAAGGAGGGAACAACCAAAGCTCCAAAACAGGACAAGGTAGGTGCTCTTTGAGGGATTGTTCTTCATTGGAGAACACGACATTAACGTTTACCACAGGCTCAGACTCCGGCTGAAGCCGATAACAAATCTGGTGCACTAATCATCCCTAGAATCAGACCCCGGAAGAGCGTAATCATACGTATGAAAGAACCTGAGCGTCATCAAAGTGTGGACAACGACCCGGACCCTATCGACTTCTTAGGTTAAATCGACCGAGGTCATTCGATCTAGTATCTCAATCTGTGCTATAGTATGTGATGCTATATGTATAATCATCTTTTTATCCTATCCTATCTTCGCACATCATCATAGTTTGTCCTTTACTTAGCATGTCTACATCATTCTTTCACATGACGATGATTGCTGAATGCGGCACACAAGAGTTCTCAGAAGGCTTATATTTTTATACCAGGTTTATAGTTCGGTTACATACTGCAGTCAGTATACACCTTTGCAGAGGGAAAAATAACATTTCTGCGCCACGGAGACAATGTTGGGAAAGCTTTGACGATTCAACACTCGTCGGCATAAACTTGGGTAGCAAAGCACTGTCCGACACTTAGTCCAGGACTAGGAATCATGTCTGAGAGTGGCTGGTACGTACGTTGTAGTTGTCGGCATTGAGCACCTTGATGGCGTCAGGAAGATTCTGGCCTGCAGAGCAACCGTAGGCAAGATCATCAGTGTCATACAGCGCATGAGTAAACTGATAATCAGTAGCCCTTAGACGTATGCATATCAAGGTAGGAGATATTCAGACCTCGTGCAGAAGGGTGCCACCGCGGATGTTTCGAGAAGCGACGGTTGTGTCAGTGCAGAGCCTAGAGGTGGTGACTAGACTGAAGAAGGGGTTGCAAAAGTAGATCTGTAATGTCACGAGTATCGTACACCATAACAAAAATCAACGACTGTCAGACGAACGTTGGTCGTCCCGCCGTGAGTATAAGCGCGGGCACCAGTAACGCAGCCGCCGTAGCTGTCAATGCAGCTCATGCTAGAGGACTGACATCAGCGAACCATAATTCCATGACAAGCATGAATAACTCACGTCCTAGTAGACGAGTTCTCATTGGCGATAGCCCTGTAGATGGCGGTGACAGAGGAAGCGGAGGTGGAACCGAAGTATGCCTGATAAAGGCGGATATCGCTAGTATTGAGTGCGATATATGAGGCGGAGAGGGCAGCCAGATATTTTCCTTCGCTGTAGCTAAGACGACACTGCTGAGATGAGTCTTTATTATTGGGGTGGGGGAACCAACCTGGCATCGATGAACGCCTTCTTAGAAGGGTCCGTACAAATGTTTACAGCACGCTTGTTGAAAAGGGGAAGCTCGCGATTGGCCAGGTCACCGGAAAGTTTAACTTCGATGGAGTTCGTTGTTGCGCTGACCTTGGAGAGCTCGAAAGCAGCTACAGGTTGAGTAGCATTCTGGGCCTGAAAGTTTGTGACAGGCTCAAATGTGTATTTGCCCGCACCAGCAGCGGCAAAGTCGAAGAGAGACGCGACTAAGAGACTCTCTATCAGGTGAAACATTTAGAATCACAATTGGAAACCAACCTTGATGAGTGACTGTTACACTTTCTCCTGCAGGAATGACGGTGAAAGCAGTGTCATCAACCTCACTGAGTGATAGCGAGATCTGCGAGAATATGAACGTCAGGACGTCAGCTTAAAGAAAACGTACCTTGAATACGGACCTTGATGCCAGTGAAGGCAACGCCTTGGTCATCCTTGGTAACCTTGAACGATTTGGTAGGCAACTGGGAATCAAGAATAGTTCCGTATTTCAGGAGTTTGACAGATTCAGTACCACCGTTTGTCACAGTGGCGTTCAGAATGAGGTCGTCGATGGAGCTGACGCTTGCTGCAGGAGCCTGGAGTTCGACGGCCAAACCTTCGAGCCTCTTGTAGGGTCCAGCGAGAGCGCTACCCGCAAGATTGAGAGCAATAATGGAACCGAGGAGCATCATTGTGAAAGGGTTAGAACAGATGTAGTTCACATCTTTTCGCAAAATTGTCTGCCTTTTAAAAGACATCTGTCAGCTTAACGTCTGCTCTGGCTTCTGGAAAGATCAAAGACATGTGGACAATATCATGGTCGCGGACGTAACAAAGCTCTACAAAGATACGAAAATTTCATGTGCCAAGCAGAGATTTTTGAGTGACAATAGGATATCTGGCAGGCCTTGGAACTTGCGAAGGCGATACCTAGCAATTATCAGTGCCATAATACACACGAGGCGATGACAGGTGGACGAAGTCGAGAGACTCATGACATAGGTTACCAGACTTCAGCGTCTCGAACGGACCCTAATTTAATGCTTTAAAAACGAAAATCTGGTCAGTAGTGCGGCGAGAAGTGGCAACAAACAGTGTCATTGATACTATTTAGATAATTTTCGGGGTCACCCTTGCTGATTTCCGAAGTCTTACTCGGTTCCGAAGATCTAGAAATAGATGATGATGATAATGGATGAATCCTATTAAGGCCGACAAGTTACAATGTTGGATGATACTGATGGGATGTCAAGTGAGGACAAAGGCACAGTAATTAGCGGTCATGAGACATTAGCCCATCGTTCATATACCTGCATGCTTCACTATATATGCGTATATGTCTGTCGTGCGATAAACGGCCTATACTCAACGGTACCCGTAATACGACGGTACACCGCCCTACTAGTTGGCGAGCGAGCCAAACCTCGTCTACTCAAATGTAAACCTTTGAACCCAGGGCCATTCAATCTAGTATTTCATCCGTGACCGTGCTATCTTATATGTATTCTATGTATAATCATCTCTAGTTAGTTTGTCCTCCACTTAGTATGTGGACATCATCACTTGACAAGGACTGCTGGATGCGGCTCACAAGAGTTCTCAGAGTTATCAGCAGGCTTACATTTTTATACCAGATTTATAGTTCGGTTACGTATTACAGTCAGTATTGGATCAGACACACCTTTACAAAAGGAAAAGTAACGTTTCTGCGCGATAGGGACGATACTGAGAAAGCTTTGACGATTCAACACTGGGTGTTGGCGTAAACTTGGGTAGCGAAGCACTGTCCGACACTTAGTCCAGAACTGGGAATCTTGTCTGAGGTCGACTAATACGTACGTTGTAGCTGTCGGCATTGATCACCGAGTTGGCATCAGAGAGAGCCTGGTCAGAAGCGCAACCGTAGGTAACGTCGTCAGTGTCTCCCACAGCATGAGTAAACTAATAATCAGTCCTTAGACGCATGCACACCAAGGCAGGAAATGTTCAGACCTCGTGCAGAGTGGTACCACCGCGGATGTTTCGAGAAGCAACACTTGTGCCAGAGCACAGCCGAGAGGTGGAGACTTCACTGAAGAAAGGGTTGCAGAAGTAGATCTGTAATGTCACGGGTGTCATACACAACGAGATAATTTGACGACTGTCAGACGAACGTTGGTGGTAGCGATAACGGTGTAAGCGATGACACCACTAGTGCAGGCGCCATAGCTGTCAACGCAGCTCAAGCTATAGGACCAACTCAACAAACCAGAATTCAAGGCAAGCGTGAATGAACGCACGTCCTAGAAGAGGAGTTCTCGTTGGCGACGGCACTGTAGATTGAGGTCACCCTGGAAGTGGAGATGGCACCGAAGTACGATCGATAAAGGGAGTCGGAGGCGCCACGGCTTCCGATATATGAGACGGAGAGGGAAGCCAGAGACTTTCCCTCGGTGTAGCTAAGAAAATATACTGCTGAGGCTAGTCTTGATTATTGTCGGGTGGAGGAACTAACCTGGCATCGATAAATGCCTTCTTGGAAGCGTTCGTGCAAATGTCTACAGCACGCTTGTTCGATTGGGTAAGCTCGCGATTGGCCAGGTCACCGGAAAGTTCGACTTCAACGGAGTTCGACGTCGCCCCGACCTTTGAGAGCTCAAAAGCAGCTACACGTAGAGTAGCATCCTGGACCTGAAAGTTTGTGACAGGCTCAAATGTGTATTTGCCCGCACCAGCAGCGGCAAAATCGAAGAGAGACGCGACTAAGAGACTCTATCAGCTACATTATAATCAAGATTTGGAAATCAACCTTGATGAGTGACTGTTACACTTTCTCCTGCAGGAATGACGGTGAAAGCAGTGTCATCAAGTTCACTGAGTGATACTGAGATCTGCGAAAGTTGTGAACGTCAGAACGTCAGCTCAAAGAAAACGTAGCTTGAATACGGACCTTGATGCCAGTGAAGGCAACGTCTTGGCCATCCTTGGTAACCTTGAACGATTTGGTAGGCAGCTGGGAATCAAGAATAGTTCCGTATCTCAAGAGTTTAACAGATTCAGCGCCACCATTTGTCACAGTGGCAGTCAAAATAAGGTCGTCGACAGAGCTGACGCTTGCTGTCGGAGCCTGGAGTTCGACGGTCAAACCTTCGAACCTCTTGTAGGGTCCAGCGAGAGCGCTACCCGCAAGGATGAAAGCGATGACTGAGCCAAAGAGCATGATTGTAAAGGTGTTAGACTAGAACAGGTTTTAAGGTCTTGTTCCCAACATCTTCCCGCAAAATTTTCTGCCTTTTAACGATGTCTGTCGGCTTCACGACTGCTCTGGCTTCCGAAGACATGTGGTACAAGATCATGCCGAGGGCGTAACAAAGCGCTGCAAAGATACGAGATTTCTTGTGCCAAGCTGATACTGTTCTAGAGCATAAAACATTTGGCAAGCCATGGAGCTTGAGAAGGCGAGGTTCAGCAGCTATCAGTGCCATAGTGCACGCGACGCGATGACAGGTGGACAAGGTCGAGAGACTCGTGACATGGGTTATCAGACTCAGTGGATCATGCGGAAATGCTTTGAATAAAAGAATCCGGTTAGTACTTCGGCGAGAAGTGGCAACGACACTACTTGGAGGATTGTCGGGATCACCTTGTTTCGGAGGTTGATTCAGAATAGCCGTAGATGATTATGACATTACAATAAGTCTGAATCGATAGAAGAGAAGCAGAAATGATGCATTGGCGCTGAAGTAAACAGCATGAATACCGGGAGTCACAGGGTAAATGGACGCATACCGATTGTCAAGGTTGAAATGGTCCACATGTCGTAATTGAACCTCTCAATGAATACAATTTAAGTATTCCAAACGTCATACAAGTGTGGATATAAATCTAAACCAAATCAATGGTTTCACTACATTTGAAACGCAATGAGCATAGATTTCGTCTATCGGAATACACTGATAAGAGTAATCAATGAGTGCCTCATGGCCCATAGAAGCGATTCATGTATCAGGTGGCGTCCAGTATCAAGTGTTCAGAATGCTGTGTGGTGCCAAGTAAAAAGGACCATCGGTGAGGACAAGACAGGCCCCAAGAAACCCTTCGGATCAAAAACTGATTATAGCCTAATTTTCTTCTCGCGAAAGAATGATCTATCATCTGAAGGACACCAAGATCAAAAGGGAAACGTAGAATGAGAAGGTATAGCTACTCCGCGACACATTCGACTGGAGTGGAGTCAGTACAACGGTTAAGTTCAGTTGGTCTTGTGTAAGCCAATGCCTTACATTCTGAGGGATCACACGGAAGAACTATCTTTCTCTGTCTGGCGGGAAACTATAGGACGTACGTGCTCGAGAGAAAAAGAAAGAAAGGGTGACGACCTGAATCCGACGTAAACGCAGGTGCAAAATGTACGAAAATGGTAGATAAATTAAGCCAAAATGCCTAATCTCGATTGTTAGCTCAAATTGGCTGGAAATGACATAAAGCTCTTCAAAACGCTCACAATCTCCTGTTGTAAATTGCCCTTAGTCGTTACGCAGAGATACAGATAGATCTAATTGTGCACGCGTCATGGCTTAAATTACTTTTCAGGTGTGACGTCAGGCATTGTGGCATGTGACACTGCGGGCTCGTATGGACGTTTGTCATGCGGTCCCCTTGCTCATGGATTGATCCGTGACTGCCTCCTGAAAACCTGTTGGAGTCATGTTAACCTTTCGAGCTGATCTTCAATTCGAGTCATTTGGCTACCACTGGCAAAATCTGATTTCTGAGACGACGTTGTGAATGAAGAAGTGCATGGTCGAGATCAAAAAGCACAACAGCACATTCCATACTTTCTTCACCAACCCAAATCCTTTCCCTGTCTCATTTGGTAAGCAATCTGAGCCGAAGTCGTTCACCAGTTAACGCTTTTCAAGTTTAGGAATGGATGCAAGAGCGCACACTCCAGGTGTAGGTACTTTATTTGGGTGACGGACCTTCGTATCTGGTAAATTGGTGTGTGGCGTAATTCTTTTGAGTCGACTCCAACGCCACAGCAACGGTGTTGTTGACATTTATCAACGTCCATTTTTAGTTGATGTGGACAATCTACAGTATACATATGTCAAAGTTATGCTCGAGGGCTCTAGATATAGATAAGACCTAAAAAGAAAAAAAACACACAAGCCCCATAATAGCCAAACAATCATTCAGAAACAAGAATCCTCTGCAGAATCTCCGCATCCACCGCGTGGACTTTAAGACACTTCTGAAACAACTTCTTATCAACGTCAAACTGAATCCGACTTGCGAGATGTTGCCCAGCGACCAAAGACTTGATAACACTGGCGATCCGCCGTTGTTTATGGACATTGATCAAAGGTTCAAGGTGCATTGATGCCGGAAGAGATGTAAGGGCCGAGAACACCTCAGGATGTGCAGGAGCATCGAAATTTGAAGTAACAGGATTAATACCGACTGCTTCTTCAGGAGCCGTGGGATCAATTAGATCTGGAAGTCGACTATGGCGCTGCAGTTGAGACAGGTAGACACCTAAAAACACATTAAACTAGAGTATAGACAACAATGAAGAAAGTCCAACCAATGAAAGGGATACAAGCTGTAGGCATTACAAGGCGCTCCGCGCTAGCTTTACCTTTACCAGGCTGATTATCGCCACCGCTGACGACTGAAGCTGTCTTGGAGTTAGCTTCAAGTGGTTTGGCGTCAACAATCGATGCGACCGCTTGACGAATATGAATGAAGTCATCGGTACTAGTTGCAAATGCCTTCAAGTCCCGATACATTCGGGTTTCCCAAATGCCTAGACGGCTCCAGCCAGTCCGTTTCATCGCCTTTGTTACCCAGTCGCTGCCAAGCCCGGTAATAATCGCAACTAACGTGCTAAAATTACCCATCCGATAGGATTTCTGATACGACATCAGCGATATACTGTTCCTGGGGTTATGGTGTTCCTTACCCATGCTATACGAATTAATTTGGCCACAACCATAGGACGATCGCTGGGCGATGCTAAAACGACCTCTGAGATTGTAAAATTAGCCATGAGGTTGAACCGAGCCCGAACTGCGCCGAGGGCACTTGTTTTGTCAGGGTGTCTATGCTCAACCTTCCAGCGGGCCCTGTCTTTCAAATACTGCGCCCAGTCCAATACATCCACCTCTTGGCAGTTCATCCAGTCGTCCAATACAAGTTCTTCGAATTTGACGCCTATGAAAAGCTCCCTATCAATCATAGCAAAGTGCTCAGCGAGATTAGCGGCTCGATACATGAGGACAAAGGAGCGAGTCTTAAGATTATCCCGAGGCGAAATCTCAGAACTTGGATACATAAGGACAAAGGAGCGAGTCTTAGTACCCTCTTGAGGTGGAACAAATGGTGTTTGAGGGTCCAAATTGGTAGAAGGCGACGTGGATAGGCGAGAGGGTAATCTTCCTTGAAGGATTTCAAGGGGCACAGCCGCCTCAACCGCCGGCCTCGCATCCGCCGAACGAGCTGGCAATGTCGTACCAAGACTCATAATGGTATGGCTCAACTGTGTGGGAACAGGAGTCTTTACCATTTCTTGCGGCTCCCTTTCGCTAGAGGAAGTGACAGAGTCCGCCACAGAAGCTGTGTCCAGGTGCATGCTCACAGAATCTAAATCAGAGTTGTGGTCAATGCGGCTCCCCTCATATTCTTCCTCATCAGAATCATCAGGGAACAGTGGTTGTTCGTCTGAATAGTCGCCAGCCACCAAACGTTCCTGGATTGAACGCACCCAGCCATCAACCTTAGAAGCCTTTTCCAGCTCTTTTTGAGGATTTATCTGACCTTCTAAGCGGCGCAACGCATATTCCACATCTCCCTTTTCTTCATCATCGCTTAACGAATCAACAAGCGCGTTTATTTGCCACTGGGCAACGGTCCCTCCAAGCCCTATAACCGACGTAGCAGAAGCATGAGAGGAATGTGCAGATGTCACAGAATCTCGCGAAGTCAAGCCCATAGACGAAACAGTGTCTCTCCTCACGAACTCAAAGTCACGACGCATAGGTAGCTTCTTAGGTAGGCGCCGTGATCCAGGCGGGTCGCTAGGCCCAGCTACAACTTCGTGGAAATCGGAAGAGGTATCAGAGAGATCATCTATCGAGATGACGTCAAATCGCCATTGGGGCCGTCCCACTTGCGGAAACGTGGGCGAACCCGTCAGTGGTTCACCAAAAGAATCAGTCGATGTCGAAGACCGCACAGACATCTGGTCATCCCTGGAGGGGACCGTACTTTGTTTGTCAATCGTGTCCGTCACTTCAGATGCCTTAGAAAGGCCAGGAGGCGGCTTGGGCTGCTCCTCGGGCTCTAAGCAGCGAGGTATTGATTCAGCTGGTTCTTGGGCTGTCACTGGCCCATCTAACCCCCGTTCAAGTACCGCCGACTCGATTATCTGTTCGGGTGTGTCTTGGGCAGCTAACTTTGCTATTGCTGGGGGCGTAGGTGCTCGTGGAGGCTCAGGTGACAATGGTACAGGTACATCCACCGTCTGCAGCGGCACTACATATTCCGGGGGCCCAGTCAACTCAAGGTCAAACGCCGAAACATCTGCGCAAGCCGTAATCACCGTCCTCGTAGATGTGCTCGGTGGGCTTCGCGCATTAAGCGTGCGTCTCCATCTTCCCAGGCGACCAATAGTTTTCGTTATAACACGCGAGACTGCATTGCGATGCGTCGGTAGTGACTGCGCCTGTGCAACCACGGGAAAATCTGTATTAGAACTAGGTCCAGGGGCATGATCTGTGCGTTGAAGGATAGAGAGAGAAGAAAGAGGTATAGACGTGGGTCTCGTAGGAGACACGTTGATACCTACATAAGCATTGACGCTTAGATGAGCGTTGACGATGTCGTGTGATAAGCCCTGTGGGGCATCGATCGGTGCGGCACCTTCGTCTGGCAGGAAGTCGAGGTCCACGTCAGAATCGTCGTCCTCGCTATGTTTCCTGGTTGCAGCAGCAAATCTTGCACCAAGCACATGATTTTCCACGGATTTTGAGGAAATAGACTTTCGCGGTTTAGGAGATGACCTGGCTGGAAGATGTGTATGTGCTTGCTTGCATTCTTTTGCAACCTTGATCAATTTTCGCACGATGCCCTAGATCATGAATTTATAAAGAACCTCTTCTCATTACATACGGGAAGGAAACGAACTCACCAAACCATCAACATGCTTTCTCAATATGGGATCACGGACCAGAGAATTCAGCCAATTTGCCATCAACAGCCGCAGCTCGCGATTCGGTATGAAGTCCACATTAAAGAAGGTCAAAAGCCAATATCGGATTGCCACAAACGTCCGGACACGCACTATCCGATGAACTCGTTCATTCTTCAGTGATGTCGACTGCTGAAGAGCCCAGTGGAAACGCGCGATAAGGAGATGCAATAGGTCGACAGAGCTTATATATGTCCGATAAGTGAGGAAGAAGTCAAGGAGCTCATCGTAATTCAGGTCGCTCGTGAGTTGTGCTATCCACCGTTCGATCGTTGCTGCGATAAGAACCCTCTGTGTCTCTCCTACTGACGTCTGTGACTCGACAGCCTTGATTTTACTTGCGCGCCTCCTAGAAAGAGATGATGACCGTACAGAGGACAAGTCCGTGACAGAACCATATTCAAGAGACTGGTCGTCGAAGTCACGATCAGACTGAACTTCACCCCATATTACGAAGCGCGGATCGTCTCGTGGCGCAGCACTTTCGTCTGCAGACAGTGATAACTTGATGACTGTAGTTGATTCCGATTCGAACGAGAGCTTGTCGAGCCTTGGAAGGCCTCTGTAGTTTTGAAGGACGTCAAATACTTCCGTCGAATACCGCGATAGAAAAACCGGTTCTGGAACAGGCTCGACTGCTGAACAAGGCCCATGATCTAGTTTATGCTCTAGCTCGGACACTGGCTCAGTTGTCACCGGGAGGATTGCTTCGGTATTGTTCGAGGTCGGAGTCATTTCATTGGGTTCAGAAGGCGATATTGTAGGGCGAACGCGTAATGCTGAAGGCGGACGATTGGAGTCTAGATGATCAAGATATATTTCCATTGCCAAGGAGGACTCTCGTCCTGATTGTTGATTTGGATGGTCATCAGCCTGGCGGGCAGTGAGTCCTGATTCAAACGATTGAACCTCGCGTAAATGTCGAGGGACTGGTAATAGGTCTGCATCTCCGGTGTTCTTGCGAAACGGCGAGTCATAAGTGACACCATGCCCGAATGGGTGGGCGATTACGGCGGGGGACTTGAGGTGATCGTGAGTTTCGTTAGGTGATTGTTCGTCAGAGGTCAGACTGTTCGTGGATATGCTTGCAGAGGTCGAAGGGGGGGGATACCAGTCCATGAGTTGTCCAAAGAGGTCTACATTAGTTGGGTTACGAACTACAGTTGAATATGGCGATACATCGGCACCAGTGACACTCCGGGAATGAAGGCGTCCCGTGATCAAGTAACTTTCGACAGGTCGGTCGTTGGCTGCGCTGACCAAGTCGGGTATTGACCTGGTTTTCCTAAGCTTACGAGGGGCCGAAGTTTGGGCCGTATTCAGTTTTGAACTACTACCGTTTTTGAAGATGGACGAAAGATGGGGGTGCATACTAATGCGTGATCGGCGTTTGACACGAAGGGAAGTAGTAGATTCATTGGATGACATAGAGGAAGATGTGATGCGTTCCGCAATCTCTGCTGCGTTAGCTGCTGGTGCGGATAGTTCACGGTGGCTAGATAAATGGTCAGAAATCAAAGCTATATAGCGATGTAACAAACATGAACACGGACCCCACACGAAACATTTGCTTCCCATGCTGATTAACAAAGGCCGTGATAGCACAAGGGGAACGAATATCTTTCCCAACACCCAGCACTTGATCCCAATATTTCTTCAGTTCTCGAGCTGTGGGTCCTGACGCTGTCTCGACGAAGCTCCGGTCAGCTGGTTGACGCGATTAAAAGAACAGCACATGCACGCAAATGAGTCAACGCACGAGCGATAAAAATATCAGCATTTACAAGTTCAGGTGGCAATCGACGTGTTTCTACTAACTGTTCTTGCAAGACAAATGAAGATTGGGATGAGTCTGTCAGACGGGTCGGAATAGGTAGCAGCATGGTGTCAGAAGGAATATCAGGTATATCTGGAACGGAATTTTGTATTATGATGGCTGGATCAGCAACATCATTGGAGGTCATAGTAAGCAGAGGGGTGTGTTTTCGTGGAATTCGGGCAGAACTGTCGAAATTGTGGCCTGATTACTGGAAGACTGTGAAAGAAGACGGTGACAAGTGCAAGAAGCTAATTAGCCATGTTGATCACAAGAAACAGTTGGGAAGGGAAATATGCAACCAGATTCCAGCCGGCAAAGAGGAGATGAATGACACGCAATAACCAAAGCACAGCACCGACGGGTGAGACGGAGTACAAGTAGACAAAGATGTGTGCAAAAGAGAGCTCGATGAAGAGGATGTTGGTCCTTGTTGTTGTCGCCTAATTCAAGGCTTGTCGATAATGAAGATTAGTCATCCATTGAACATATGTATTATCGCCCCCCGGATACTCAACATCACACAGCCTGCTCAATGGGCCCACAAATTTTCCAAAGCTGTGCGCGGACAGCAGTGCATAGAAAGCAAAGCTCAATCATTTGTCCATCATACCGCCACTGTGTCAACTTTGTCTGGCAGCGATTATTTCTTGGAAGTCCGGTTTCCCGGGGTCCCGGGTTCTTGGTTCTCACGTGCCGCAACTGGACAGTCGCGTCGCGCTCTTTGCCTCTTGCTTCATCCTCGCTCCCTTCCTCGTTCCTTGTTTAGAAAGCAAATGTCCATTGTAACTATCAGAGTCAGTGCACTTATTATGAATGCTCATAACATGACTGAGCAATGCCTAGAATGTCGAGTTCATTAACAACCCAGCTCGATTTTCAGACGTGTATCGATTTCGTGTAACTTTCGAGTGTATAGCACCCCTTAAGGATGGTGCGTGATCAGGCTTTGCAGATGGACCCACATCGTAATATGCCTCTAGATCTAGAATGGAAACTCATATACGTCTCGTCGCCAGGCGACGAAGACCTAGATCAAGAGCTGGATGACTGTCTCGTTGGGCCAGTCCCAATCGGCGTCAACTCCTTTGAATTCGAAGGCTCAGCGCCAGACCCATCAAAAATACCCGCAGAGGACGTCCTCGGCGTCGCAGCGCTCATATTGACTGGCTCATATAAGGACCAAGAGTTCGTTCGCGTAGGATATTACCAGAACACGGAATATGACAATGAAGAGATGAAGGAGACACCCCCTCCACGGATCATGTTCGAACGGCTTGTCCGCGAGATCAGTGCGAAGCCACGAGTGACTCGTTTTCAGATCAAATGGTACGTCTGCATGTTCATGTGGTGCTCGTATTGAAGAAATGGTCATGACAGGGACGTTCAACCCCCAACACAAGGCGCGTCTGCGGGAGCAGCAACCTCTGCCGCCGTACCATCGGCGAATGATCTCGACGATATGGACGTCGATAACAATAAGCCATCCTCATGACACTTGTCCTGAATACCATTCTTTTATATAACTCACCTTTCCAATAGGCTTGTACTTACTCCTTTTGACTATCAAAAATGGTTATACCCACTTTGAATGCTGTCTAGTGCAGCTGGTACGTGACCCCGGACAGCCAGCCGACTCGCAACAAAATCAGCTATTACGGATTGTTGCGAACAACGAAGCTACGTATACCGCCTATTGTTTCAGTCATGAATCACCCGTTTATGGAAGTATGATGAAAAAGATGCATTGGACTTCTTTGGGTATGATGATGAAGCTATGTGTGTCTAAAGATGCATATAAGATGAACAAGTGACAATCAGGCATTTGACTGGTTTGTGAGCTATACTGTGAATATCAATCATCGAGGTCAATCATCACCTCCTCGAGCTCCCCTTCAGATGGACGCTCATTTCGTTCGTCCGGCGAGCTATTACAGTCGTGGAGAGTCCTGTTCCGATTTCTGGAGGTTGGGACAACGACATTTGAGCGGATCCGATGTCCTGGCCGTGGTCCTAGTTCGATGCCTTTTCTCGACGACTGCAACGCCTCCAGGGACCGCAACTGAAGACATTAAGCGTTCCGATCATGAAGGATCTAATATTAATACACTAGATGCTTACCTTCTTTTGAACATCCGAGTCTCCCGGCCCTCGACGTTGTCCTGACATCGCAATAGGATCAAACCCAAGACGTTTAATCATCCCAGCCGTATATGCATTCTTTGTCGTCGCCCCAACTTCTCCCTTTTCACCTCCCTTATCCATTTCCCTTGCTTCCCCTTCATGATCTTTCTCTTTCACCTTCGCTTTACCATCCAGTTTGCCATTCTCCTTCTTCCCAACTTCCCTTGCTTTCATGACCGGCTTCATTCCCTCCTTGTCCCTCTCTAACAAACTCGTCAAGGCACGATCAGCAGCCCTCTTCGACATCTTCCGCGCAGCCTTCGCCTGTCCTTCCCGTCCAATATTTTCGGTGACAAATAATGTTCGTGAATCGACCTGTGTGTCATTGACAACATGCCCAGAGACTATGTACGTGGCACTGCCAGCCACCGGTTCTGGTTTGAGACCCCACTGCCTTGATGGGTCATACACAGGCTTGCGTTTTGGCGCAGATGTAGTAGATAGACCCATAGTACTGTTGCTCAGAGTTAGAGAACATCTACAATTAGTCGAATGAAGCAATGATCACATACCCGATAGAGAACTCAGCACGTCCCGCACGTCGTCGCGCTACCGCGTGCTGAACGTGATAATCGCATACGTCGCTCACACGCTTGTCTACCCAGCTCCCACAGGCTGTGTTGTCCCGCTTGAGAACGGTACACATGCCGAGGTCGCGCGCCCGACCAATGTTCATGATGGATGAGGCCGATTCGGGAGTGATAGCCAAGATGTTATTCTCAGGATGTGGACAATCATTTGCTCGCTGACAACCAGGTAATAAAAATTTTAATCATAGCTTTGAGTTAAAATATAAATCCTTACTTGGTGTGGCTTCAGGATTCTAGGATTGAGGAGGGCGATAACGTCCCCCTCTTTGAGCTTGGACATCGATTCGAACGCACCACGGCTTCCACCTTTGTAAATCTTGCGAACTTGACTCTCCCCATCCCCAGAAACCAGATCAAAACTATCCGACTCAAAGAGCAGCAGCGAAAGAAATGCGTCACCACGAATGATAGCCTTTCCACCTGTCGCTGATGAAGATGACCGCGAACGTGAGCCAAAATCAATCAACTTGAGGTTGACATATTTTTTTCCAGTAGGTCTGGGTATCTCTTCATTGATCTGTCCCTTCCCCTTCCATTTTCCTTTCTTTGTGACTTCATCACCCTCCTCAGGACCTACCGCTATAGGTGCTTTGCTATACCTGAGAGGACCGCGCTCAGCTACCACAGCAATAGTAATCCAGTCTCCTGGTACTGGGACATCATAACCAAGTTTGTCCGGAAGAAGACGGATATGAGAATATAATTGCGATGGTGAGAGATAAAAACGGCCAGTCAAATAATTCTGAAGGTCCTGGTGAAAGACTGTACGAGAGCTAGGTCATGATCAGCTTTGCACCTAGAGAACGGGCAGTTCGTACGATAAACGAATACCAGAATTCGGTTCAAGTTTCTCAAAGTCCGGGTCGTCAGCTGGTGGAATGTGGTCGATAGGCCCTGGTTCAAGGTCTTCAACAAGAGCCAGACGGTCGTCCCTTTTCAGCGCGGGAATTTGTTCGGAGGTATCCTGGTCATTGGTTATATCGGGTGTAGGAGGTGCATCTGCAAAACCAGAAGATCTTCTAGTCGTAACGTCTTTTTCAGCCTCCTGCTCCGCACGGCTCGCTTTCGCGAGATTTTTCAAGAGGTTTGACGGAGAAGGCTTGTGTAACTGAGGCTTAACGGTTTTATTAGAAAATGTATTACCAACAACCGCTCCGGAGAACCGAGCACCACTCTGTCCAGGCTGTGTAACAGGTGAAGGTCGATAGTTAAGCTTTCGCTTCTCTGTAACTTGCTTCAGACCAGAACAGAACCAATTACACATATCTTACTTGGAGAGGGAGTAGAAGGTACGAGTGTTGTAGGAACTGGTCGCTTGCGTTTGGGGGATGTCGGTGGCGACACAGTTGAAGTCACGGTCGCCTCAGGAGGAAGATCTTTGAGCTTCACCTGGAGCCGCGCTATCTCATTCATTATGTCCTCTCGCTCTCGCCTTTCCTCCGCGGTCCTACCCGTCGAGGACTCCATTGGAGGTGAGGAGTCGACACGTAGTCCAACGAGTCAACGCAACTGTGACGCGCTTATTGATCTGCTCCCATAGCATAGGCCAACCCAGATTTTAAACTCAGACGCAACGCCGCGCAAACATTATCTCGGTGAAGGCGCCGTGATCTGAGCGCTAAAAGACATGATAACTAATGTAAAGGCTGTTGATATGTTTGTAAAACATGGGAGTATACTCTAATTATGTTTTACCATCGAAAATTGGACAAGTGACAGGAGGACAAGGGCTGGAAACCACGGATCGGAAATTGCCGTATATTGATGTGGCAAGCGACACAATTGGCTCATAATTCTCTCAACTGGGAAAGCTGTGGAGCCCCATTGCTAACTTACTGTCCTTGATCTTTAACCATCACGTTCAAAAAATTAAACCTCTCCTTCTGATCCTT
Organism: Termitomyces sp. T70a; assembly: GCA_017657195.1. Lineage (NCBI taxonomy): Eukaryota > Fungi > Basidiomycota > Agaricomycetes > Agaricales > Lyophyllaceae > Termitomyces > Termitomyces sp. T70a. Next base: position 35,433 of record JAGGAT010000047.1, read on the forward strand.
TTTTCCCATGATCTTCTCTTCTGCAGTTACAGTAGGAGTTGACTTGAAATCCGACGCAGTTGTTCTAGCCCAGCGACTTGGATCTAAGGTCCACTTCCTCGAGGCCGTTCACGACCTAAAGGCTTGTAAAAATGCACCTTCGTTTTATTTTTGCCGCCACAGTAGAAAGGTGATGTAATCGTTGCAACATGCAATTTCCCTATGCTGAACTCCATGCCACAGATAGTAACCCTGATCGAGGTAATATCTGACAGTTCTCTCCTGATTAGAGAATCCTTACATTTTGCCCTTCTTTATACTCAAAGATAGCGAAGAAGACGCTTCTTGCAATGGGAGTTCAACCCTATCCTTTCAGCTCTTGTCCTCTCATTTTTGTCCACCACAAAGCTGCATACATAGATCTACTCTTTTTATTGAAGGAACGTCTGCATGATATAGATCCTTCTCTAGAAGGTATTCACCTTTACTTGGTACTCTCCCCTACAATCTTCGCTTTTAACAATTCACCGGTCATCTAGCACGGGTAAATAGCTTACTTTTTCCTTTATACGCTGAATCGCACGTCACGAGCAAAGGTGAACCCTCTTCAGGGCCCTTTCCTCGTGTTCCTCCTGTTTTTCGGGGAGGCCGTCCGTCTAGGAGCTCGCGACGCTTGGTCGGCACTGCATCCGCTGTACGCTCTGCCGCTCTGATGCCTCGTGAGTTCCCTGATGGACACATTATCGATACATTACTGACGGTTTTCTTGTGAATAAGCTCCCGAATACCATCCCCCCGCTACCAACGTTACAGAGAGGCGGCAGACACATCTACGCAGAAATATCTACGGGGAGGATGAAAAATGGTCTTCACGACGTCTTCGTGCCGCTGTTCCCGGCAATAATGAGCAGGAAAATGATATCCCTCCAACCCGCCTTTACAAACCCTTGGGAAAGCGTTTTGGAATTTTTTGCACTCCAAAATCGTCTATGCATACTTACCGTCAGCCCACAACCTATTCACGGCCAGCTCTGCCACTCAAGGAGTGAAGTTGCTTGATACTTAGGCCGTTATTCCTTACCCTGAATTGTTGTATTAAAGTTGTTCACATTGCTTTCCACTCCATTTCAAACGCCCGGTAAACCTTGGGTCGTTCATCATTCGCTTTCCGGCCATCACGATTTTTAGCATAGCAACTAGTAACGTTTGCGGCCTTCTCACTAAAGAGCAGTATATGACAACGGATTATGGTGTAAAAACGTCGGGCAGTGAATCTAGAAACAGTTAATCTACGAACATCCCTCCAGCTTCGGGTGATTGGGATCTCGTCCGAGATCTAGTTCGTGGCGAAGCCCTACTTATGACTGGTGGCGTCTGTGTATCTCCGCGCATGAAGAGTATCTCATCTCTCCAGCGACGGAACTTCTGTAAGAGGGGTCCCTCCTCGTTCACGCCGCTATGCGATCTCTCCTCACTTTCCAAGATTGCAATTACCTCACTAAGCGCTTTATCCACCTTGCGCAACGCACCTCCCATCAAGTACGGATTTCCAATATAAGGGTCGATTCCATTCTGAATGGTTGGAGTCAAAGGAGCTGTTGCATTTAAGCATTACTGTACTGTAAAATGTAAGACATGGGATGATCTACCTGATTGTGGGTCCGACTTTGGGAAAACCTGCCAGATATAAATTGGTTGATTTTCTTCTCAATGAGTTTTGAGTTTAAACTTGCCTGTCCTGGATTTTCTCTAGTCGGTGAAGGGGGTAGACCCGCACCTTGATTTGCTGTTGGGAACTTTCCGTCCGCTGAATGCGGAAGTTGAAACATCCTCATTGACGTCAGAACACCCACAACGTACCTTCTCCTAAGGACATATCTATTATAAATTGTCCGGAATGTCGAAGTCGCTAAAAGATGCCTGCGAATTGTGGTTTTATTCTACAATGATATAAAGCGTCAGTAGTGTGACGCAAAAGGTTTACATATGTTGATTTAAAAAACGGTCAACCGATCACTTCATCTCATCATACAGGTCACATTTTTCAAACTGGTTAATAAGGCCAAATGGTGTCTGATTGCATGCGGCGAGCACCTGATGGTGACTTTCCACTTGGAGAGCCAGTATTTCTCTTGGTTACACGGAGTTCACTCATACTACCAATAATTTGACAGACACAGCATCTCTATATCACGGATCCGTTACGCCTTGAAAATTGACTGGGATAGTTACATCTTCAAGTTAATATGTATATTCCTTGCAAGTGAATTAGAGAGATTTCCACAAAAAGGCATCCGAACACGTGGAGTTTTGAACTCCGAAAATGTGACAGGAATTTTGACCTCGAGTCATTGCCATTGGGCACAGCTACTCGACAACAGTCACGTCTTCCTTCTGCATCATCCTTGCTAGCAACAGATAGTCCAAGGAGATCCAAGTATGGCTGGTGAAGAAACATTGCAAAAACGGGACGAAGATTCTGAGTCGGAAGATGAGGAAGATGTCATTGACAACATCCCGAAGGTTGAAATCGATATTACGAAACTCACGCCTCTTTCTCCTGAGGTCATATCGAAACAAGTGAGTAAATTATCGAGGAAACGATAGAAATGGGTTCTAAATCTGTTCTCGAGGCCACGATCAATCTTGGTAAGAAAACCCTTGCCTTGCCACCACTGCCTCATCAACGACACATAGGTACAATTGGTCATGTCGCACATGGAAAATCAACAGTGGTGAAGGCAATTTCTGGAGTGATGACAGTCAGATTCAAGAACGAACTTGTCCGAAACATCACAATCAAGCTTGGATATGCCAACGCCAAAGTATGAGATATCTACTGCCTCGTCTTTCTGAGATCAACCTATGCATAGATCTACAAATGCGAAAACGATGCCTGCCCCCGCCCGGGTTGTTATCGATCATACCCTTCACATAAAGAAGACAACCCACCTTGTGAACGTCCAGGTTGTAATCACAGGATGAAGCTGATCCGCCATGTATCATTTGTCGACTGTCCTGGACACGATATTCTGATGGCTACGATGTTGAACGGTGCCGCCGTGATGGACGCAGCCCTGCTGCTCATTGCTGGGAATGAAACGTGCCCGCAACCCCAAACATCAGAGCATCTCGCTGCCGTCGAAATAATGAAGCTGGAAAACATAATCATCCTACAAAATAAGGTTGACCTTATCAAAGAGGCGCAAGCCCTGGAGCACCAAAAGAGTATAGCTGCTTTTGTAAAAGGTACGCCACGTCGCATTCCATGTTTGTGATGGATATCAAGGTCAATGAATGAATTAGGAACGGTAGCTGAAACATCCCCTATTGTCCCCATATCCGCCCAGTTGAAGTATAACATTGATGCGGTAAACGAGTATATCGTCAAACGTATACCTATTCCTGTGCGCGACTTCACGTCTGATCCACGCCTCATCGTTATCCGTTCGTTTGACGTGAACAAGCCTGGCGCTGAAGTGGATGACTTAAAGGGTGGCGTTGCCGGTGGATCCATTCTAACTGGCGTGCTCAAACTTGGGCAGGAAGTTGAAATACGACCTGGTATCGTGACAAAAGACAGTGCTGGCCGGACTAGGTGCAAACCTATCTTCAGCCGGATTATGTCTCTGCATGCTGAAAATAATCTATTGTCGTTCGCCGTACCTGGAGGTTTGATTGGAGTGGGTACCCGGATAGATCCTACTCTCTGCAGAGCCGATCGTCTTGTCGGACAAGTCTTGGGAGCTGTCGGCAAACTTCCCAAAATCTACACCGGTAGGAAGTTTCCGAACCTCGATAGCTTTAAACACTTACGGGTCAACTGTAGAACTTGAAATCAGCTTGTTCTTGCTTCGTCGGTTACTCGGTGTCAAAACGGAGGACAAGAAACAAACAAAGGTGACCAAACTCGTCAAGAATGAGCTTCTACTCATCAACATTGGCTCAACCTCCACCGGTGGACGCGTACTGAGTGTCAAAGCGGATCTAGCAAAGATACAACTGACCTCGCCCGCGTGTACTGAAGTTGGTGAGAAGGTTGCTCTTTCACGTCGTATTGAGAAGCATTGGCGGTTAGTGGGTGAGTGTTATCTATTTTCCAACAGGAAACAAACTGACGATCGATTTAGGATGGGGCAGTGTTCAGCGTGGTACAATCCTCGAGGTAGATTAGACGTGGATTTGCATTCTTATTTTATATTATCCCCTTTGGAATATGCTGAAGACACCAGTTGGAAGCTTGAGCTGAGCCATTTTACTTTCTTCCAAAACACCAATTGCATAAGAAAAGGCTGGCTAAGCTATCTTCAATTCATTCGAGCCAACAGATCAGGATTGGAACATGTCCTATCAAACTTTCTAGGTATCGTCCTTTAAGATCTCTTTCACGCTAAACATGCCAGTAGGTTACAATGGTGATGCTGGAAAGAAAGTTTTTGGAGTAGGGTACAGCACATGATAGGTGCCGTAAATATCCAACTCTTTCAAGCCCTTCTTGTTCTCTCGGTACAATATCTTTACAATTTGGCGGTTAGAAAGACGCCGATGTCATACCGCCACATCTGGGTTGTGGCCAGCCTGTACGTTGATGCATGCACTTTATCATCTTGTCATGCAGCTTCAATATGCAAACCGTGAGCTCTCGACTTCCGCGACGTGGATGTGTCTCAAGCCAAGGCCGGTGCAGATGCCGAGGCGATTATACCTGATGCCTGTGTATCCATATGGTAATATTGAAGTTAACCAATTTGCAACAACTCTCACCACCCTTTCGGACGACGAATTCCATTCGCTTGCTCGCAGACGGCTTGCAAGGATGAATGGAATTTTTGAACTCACGGGCCGTGACTGTACATAGTATAAATATGCTTTCAAGGTGATACATGCAAGCTACCGATATCAAACGAAATAAATGTATCTCGCATTTGGACATAGCACTTTGATGCGCATCGATTTAGAATTCTGTTGGTGGATTTTATGGTGTTACTTCTAAATGATGAGATTGCTCGCAAGTTTTACGAAAACCGTTGAGCCGTTGTGTGGTTCTTAAGGATTGGTTTTGCTATGGAGTTGCTATGGAGTTGGAAATACCTTATTGTCAGCCAGCCTCTTTGTGTCAGATATACGAATTCAGCACCGTGCACGCACTGCTCCATTACACCCTTCTAGATGGCATTACTAGGGTTTGGTGGCTTGATGCGACTCGTTTACGCCCTGCTCAACGATCAACCACAGAAGAAGCATGGTTTTGAACCTCGGTTATTGATGCTAACATTCTGAGTACTTCCGATATCGCATCTTCTTTTACCGGACAACCGACGTGTTTGACTTCCACCTGTCGCAAGGCTACTCGCGATTCCGGATTAGGGTCAAATCCTTGGCTCATGATTGAGCAGGCAATATATAGTGATGGTCGCCACGACACGCCACGGAAGCCTACCGATGAGAACAAAGTAAGCATCCAAACTAGTATTTATTGTGATTCATGTGATTCATGTTTGACATCCGCTCTCATGAAGCAACAGTATACCGAATCCCATTAGAAGCGAGGTGACAGCGTAACCAACAAGGAACCTCTTTTGGAGACAAAGTGATCGTGCAACTCCTGGAGCCATGAGTTAGGATCGTATCCGTCTGCGAAACAGACGTCAAATTTCTGAATGATCCCACTGGTGACCATCATTATCTCCCTACGCGCCAAATTCCTCCCAACGCAATTCGCGGAGCCATGGCTGAATGGTATGAAGGCATTTGTATTGAGAACGTTATCAGCACTCTGAATACCAGTGAGCCATCGTTCCGGCACGAAGTCGTCGGGCCTTGGAGAGAAATATTCTGGATTTCTGTGAATGGAGTACGGCGGAATGTACACTTGTGTACCTTCCGGGATGACACTTCCGACAAGTTTAGCGTCAGGTAGCTGCGTCACGATGTGACGCGACGTACCGGCCTCCAAACACTCTGTTACCTTCACCTGCAGATAGCTCTCGTGGTCCACTGCTCAATGTGGGAGGGAGAAGCCGCAGACATTCATTTCTGACATATTTATCAGTCGTTCGCAGAAAGTCGTCTCTTTTGAGAAAAAGTGAAACATACATGCATGCAGTAAGGTACGGAAGTTGAGAGTGTTTTGCAGATGATAAAGGACACTCCTCCTTTGGATATATATCGTCGATTTCGTCTCTCAGGCGCTTCAGACAATGAGGGTGACAAAGCAGAAAGTAAAATAGATTGCTTAAAGCTGTCGCTGTCGTGTCTGAGCCAGCGATCATGGCCAAGGTACTGTCTGCAACGATATCTTGGACCGTTGGGCGTTCTTTCTCGAGGCCGACCTCGTCAGACTGATGCCAAAGGTGAGTAGATGTGTCGACGGGGCAAGAAACAAATTACCAGATGATACCAGAGGTCCTTTTTCTCGTGGCCCTTCGCCAGACGAGCCTTGCCGTGATTAATCGCAAACTTCCGTAACCTGAGAATGTTTCTTGAGAGGAAAGGCAAACGTTGTATTATCGGCCATGCCCATGGTAACTGGCAGACGATGGAGATCGGACTGTTCCGTTTGTCATTTTAGATGATGTTTATTGTAAATATACACTCACACGAAGCCACTTTCTAACATGCGTTGTAGTTTATCAGGATCCCCACCATTCTGCAGCAGATTGAAACCTTGACCAAAGCTGCACGTAAATAGGAATCAGTTATATCGATTCGTCCGCTGCAAGAGACAGAAAGCCAGCATACGACATATCACCCATGAAATCCAGTGAGAACAGGCTGAGCCACATAGAGAGATCGACTGAGCATAGCACTGACGAGCTAAGGCAGCTAATTAAGGATTCTGTTCGTTTGGCAAGCGCATCCTCGTATTCCGCTAGAGAAGCGTTGGTGAAGGCTCGCGACCATATGCGTCGACGATCGGTGTGCGCTTGACCGCGTAAAGCGAGCAATGTTCCAGGAGCATTGGGGTCTCTCCGCGGATCGTAATCTAAGGAGTCGAAAGTGATTCACAGCTCAGTTGTCCAGGATATTTATAGATCCAAATTAAGTTCACGTACATCGGCCTTTTGAAAGCCCTCCGGGCCCAAGGATGGCTAGAGCAGCGTCAACGTTGATGATTGACAATTCATTTGGGCCTGTTCGAATCCAAACCAAGTCAGAAAAAATCTTTGCCTGATGATTTAAGGAAGCAAAACGACTCACCAATCCGAACAAATGGACCATACTGGTCGTGAAGTTCTTTCAGAACTATATGCTGGAATCCGCTCCATTGGACATAAACATTCCGAAGCTGGGTAATCTAACTTCTGATTTAGGTCGTGCATGTGGCAACAAACGTTCAGAAGACCTTGTTCAAGATGGGCCCAGGATAGCCCGCCAAAGGATGCCAAGGGCTGATGCGATAGAATATGATCGACAAGACGAGCGAAATCAAGAATATACTATATACAGCGAACACCGATGGAAGGTTGACTGATACAGCTGAGGCGAATGAAAGGAACACTGCTGGTTCTAAGACCAAAACTAAAGCGCAGACCAGGAGGTTCCTTGGCTCGAAACTTCGAAAGTATATATGTGTAAGCTTCATCAAATCAGATGCTGTGAACAACAGCTATAGTAACGTAATACATACAACGCCCAGGACAATCAGTTGGAGTGTTATCAGTACCTGTAGCATGGCAGAAGGCGTTGGCATCAACTAGAGTAGATGTGAGAGGCTGGGAAGAAACAAGTGCGAGCCGGAGCCGTGGCAATAATCATATATGATCAGCAAGGTCGAGTACTTTTAATACCTTTCAAGCGTAAGTACAGCGTGACCTGGCGTCAAAAGTATGGAGCGCTGACAGAAGCGGCCTGTGCGTGTGGGGTATGATAAGGGAGATCTGTACAAGTACTTATCGGGGAAATGCTCTGCCGATGCGTGATGGCTTTGCTGAGGTTCCAGGTGGAACAACAGATGAAATTCCGTCCTCCGAGTCGGAACAGTTACCCAAGATATCATTGTTTCCCGACAAGGCCAAACAAGATGGGCATGTATGTATGACGCTTGACACTTCAGTCCTTTGTATTTGAATTGTTCTATTTTCAAGGAGATCCCTTGCAGTATCAACGAGAATCATTACTAATGATCACAGACATAGAATTCCTGCGGAAAGAGCGTCAGATATCCTCAGCGGCTCGCATAAGATTCTGCATCAACACACAAGCTGATGAAGGTTCAAGTCAAACTGGTAATGCTTCATAGTCTTTCGAGAAATGTTGATCCCGTAATCCCAAGCGCGTATCATTACTGATTGTTTATGGATCATGGTCAAGCGACAACCAAATGTCCGACGCCACCCACGAAGCTTGAAAGCTTGAAGGTTCACTCACCTACATAGCGAAATACTGATGGAGCCCAAACCTTTGCGGCGACAATAATGACAGTCAAAATCTTGATGGTTGCTGCACTTGAAAGCTAGACCTCCTGACTAGATATTTGTGAATTCATATGGATCTGTTTCATGGATTTTTTCCTACTTTGTCGCAATTTTCTGATCAGAAGACACCGGTATTGCCGACGACGCCTCTACAGAAGCACATATTCGGTGCCTTTTCATACCAATCCATCACATAGTAAGTTGCCGCCATTAAGACCCGGTGATTTGATGGGAGACCATCGTGACCTCTGACCATGCCGCCGGACCTCTGAGACGGCATAGTCCGTCATGGATTGTCTATTCCTGAAAGTTGTCTGGTTCGGGAACACTACTCGACTTAGACTCCTACCCAGGCGTGCTTCGACTTGAAGGCGAGGTAGCTTGAGATTTCCAAGTCAATTGTTCTCAAATAGGTAATAGTCTGAAAATACACCAAGAATTTTCCTTCAACCTCCTCTTTGCTAAACGGGAATGAATGACAACTTGGGCCTCATCACATCTGAGCCCAGAAACTCGAGGAACTTCAAGTGGATCAAAAGGCCAACAAGATGACCATGCCTTTTGGATCTACTCAAGACTCTTTAGTGACCCAAAAATCATCCTTCCATTCATCAATCCACAGATTCCACCATGCAAGACCAAGAGGAGGAAGAATACTAGGAGCAAGTAGATGAACAAGAAAATCAGACATGGACATGTTTTGCCCTGAAGGACTCAAGGTCAATCTTGCTGAATTTTGACCTATGACTCGGTCATGCATCATTCGGTATGACGGCAAGTAAATTTCACCCGTGGTCTGACAATGTTTGTATTTGTTTCGTGCCAGGCATAATACATAGCAGAAAGGAATAACGTTCTCGGTGTATTCTCGGACCATTACCATTTTAGAAACGTTTGACTTAGAAATGTCTCAAGCTACCTCGTCCTCGAAGCATACATGGGTGTAAGAGGCTGGACATCTTCCGACACGAGTACTGTACCGGACCGACATTTACGGACACGTGGGAACGTGACTAATTCTATGCTTGATGAACAGTCCAGTATTATCTCCGACAATGGTGATGAGCACACATTATGCTGCGCCATCGTATGGTCGTATGGTTTAAATTTGTAACATTCCTTCTTGAGCTTGTGATAATTTTCGCTTTTGAATCTCAAAAAATGACCGAAGCCTTGATCGGATCTTACTCTTCCCCCGATATCGACTGAGTCACTGGCATAATCATTCTCTCCATTGTTTTGAAAAATTGAATTTCTCTTCAATGGGCCAGGCCGGTCTATCCGGACTTTTTCAACCACCCCACACTGCCAATGAAAGGTAGAGGCAGGACAGTTCTAAATAGTGATACAACGTAGTGCATTACTGGGACAAAGATGTGCCTCGATGAAGGTTGTGAACGTGCCTGAGGCACACAGGTCCAGCTTTTCTGGACGTCATCCTATGCCATCAATGTTATTGCATCTGTATATATCTGTACATGGAAATTTCGAAGAGAAGATATGATTCATTGATCGGGTTCGAATTCAGATTTAATCACATAGACGTATGGCTATGTGCCACCGCGGACGCCACCAGGAAAAAGGATCACCGCACCAGGCATATCGTGGGCAAAAAGTCCATGCAACCAGATTGTTATGCCTTAATGCAGAAAGAACCTGTTCTGGATAGAAAACTCGGAGCTCGGAGACCGAAGGTCGTATTGCTAATTACAGACCGCGACGTCCTCCGAAAGTGCAGATCATCGTATGTAGGTCCATTGTGGTTTCAGAATCTGCGAAGATATACAGGCTGCATGTACCATGATTACTGGAAATGCTATGAGTGCTACATCGTTCAAGTTATTAGCGGTGCCATGGACCTCAGAGGAAGTACTTGGTTGTCCCCAACTTGTACACAGCATTTGAATGTGCCCGCCATCCAAGGAAAATCTCCAACTTGACCTTAGTCCTTAAATAGAAAACACGATTATCGCCCATCTATATGCACCAATAGAGAGACAAGAATAGGCTGAAGGGAAACGTCCCGCACCAATACCGGGTATCTGACTAACCATATGTAGATAACAAGGAAGTAATGCCCTTGGAAAATCTACTGCATGAACTCATGCTATTAAGATACACCGTACCGTAACTCAAGTTCCTTCCTCACTGGGACGTCACATGTCATTCGGGCCCTGAGGAGGTTCCCAAGAGGCACAGTCTTCGCTTGGTGGCCGCCGTCGTGGATCAGACGGCAGTTGAACGCCAATGGGCTGTGCCGTCCCTTCGTCTAGCTTCATCTTGCTCCGTCTTTCAGCCGTTGGCAGATCGTCCAATTTACCCGTATGGATCATTACCCTTGGTATATTCTTATCCTCGTCCCTGACAGAGAAATATTCTTGACCGTCCTCTTTGTGTTCGTCCCCGTCACTATCGGACACAATGCTCATGTCCTCGAGCGCTGGGTCGCCCATGGCAACATCTTCGCCATCACCGCCTTCGTGTGATTGTAATACATGTTGTAATGTAGACGAAGATACAGGCGAAGCAGTGGACGGTGATCGCCTTGGTTCTTTGCCTGACTTCTCGATTTTTCGAAGAATCTTTGGAATGTACTCTTTGGCAAATTTTTTGATTTTCGCCACCTTTTCATCCGAAAGTTTTTCTAATCGACCTTCCTTGTAACTTGAAGACTTTTTTTCCTTGTTCGCTATGATCTGGGTCAACTGTCAGAAACAAACGGTTCACGTCAGTATAGTCGAGAGATATCAGGCATGGCGGAAGATACGGATAAGTACCTCCTTCGCGTGTTTCTTGAACTGATCATGGTCCATCGCGCTAGAATGCTTTGACATGCACTTGACAACCACAGCACCTACTAACTTGAGCAGCCTCTTCTCCTTCGTTGCCTCTCTCTCCTCTTCCGTAAACGGCTTCTTAGAAAGCTTCTGTTTCTTGCGATGGCTGTGTTCACCTTTCAAGGCCTCGTGTCTAGCAACCTTAGAAGCCTTAGCGGCCGCTTTCGCTTCTGCTTTGGCAAGCGCCTCCGCTTCAGCTTCTGCAGCAGCCTTAGCAGCAGCAGCCTCTGCTTCAGCTGCCGCAGCGATGACTGCACGGATGGACTCGCGGGAAAATTCCGCCGCAGACAACTTTAATTGTGAGGCGAGACGAGGAGTTTCGGGTTCCAATGTGGCTATGGGTGGCGGTGTCCACCACCCCTCGTCAAATTTTCGACGCACTTGGAGCTTCGGGCGGTATTTAGTCCGACTTATATCTATCTCGGGCTCCTGAAGCCCGCGTCTCTGCTGGTAAATGTACTCGTCGTCGTCATACAATGTCACTTGTTTAACTTCCTCTTCATCATCGTCCTGCGACCAGACAAGTGAGTTATAATGTCAAGCGTGAGAACAAGCAAAGCTCACTGTGATAGCACGCTTTGATATTCGAGTATACAGAGGAAGAATCTCCCAGTGTGATACCAGCTTTGTCCATAAGATAAGAACACCGATGAAGTACAGCGAAAACGAGAATTACCGATTGAGCCAGCGTTTTATTCCTGTCGTCCTCCGCTTCAGCAATCGTCCTTACGTGAACAATTACATGCGAGTCATCGACCTTATTTCTGTTCAAGAGCGGCCAAGTCGACATACAGGAAAGAGCCTAGATATATACCCTCAGTAGCGCCACAACTTTACTGTAGCTAGACTTACCAAATTAATGAGCTCAACATCGTTTTTATGGTCTTCGAGTACATTAGTCATGAGACTAAAGCCTCGTAGACGCATTATCTGCCGAAGGGCAGCCTGGTCTTCCGTCAACTGTTCAGAATGAGTCAATGGAGAAAAAGTATACATTGGAATTCGACCCACCTTGATGCGCGTGAGGAGTTTGAGAAGGACTTTGCGGCTCTGAGTTTGCCGTATAGCTTGGATTACCTTTGGTATATCCTTCTCCACGAGAGGTTTCATTGTCGGCTAAGAAATGTTTGGGCATGGCATGTGGCAGCCTTCTTAAGACTCACCATAAAGTCAGGATCGTCAATCTTCTTACCCCTTTTCTTCTTGTTCCCTTTGACTTCTAGCAGATCCGCCTCGTCCGTAATACCGAGAGCTGTGAAAGCAATCAGTTCTGCGTGAGCGGATTTAGACAAAGCGGCCGTTCGAGAGCTTACCATCAAAGACGAGATCATCCATAGTAGCGGCATCAGTTTGAGTCTTGCCCCCGATGAAGCCAACACAATTTGGTTCGCCACAGTAACACATCTGTGCCTGGTGGCTGAAAAGGAAGAAATGATCACTGAGCCACCTATGAGAAGTTGCTTTAACTTACCCATAACGATCCACATTATAGTTAAACGTCAGCTCCTCATGCTTCTGAATATCACGTTTAGCGAAAATGCCCATTCGAACATGTTGGTCAATGGTCCATCTTGCGACATAGCAGTTGGGATTGCAACTGTGGTTAGCAAATCGACCAATTCCTCCGCTCTTGGTGGCATCGATGAACTTGGATATTGATATCTGATTTAAAAAAAAGTAATATACGGCATATTGACGTACGCACCTCATCTTTCTGTAACATCATGAAGTAGAAGTGCTCAATGCCCTCTTCGGCATATTCGCGCATGCGCTTCTTGAAAGACGCAGGGCTGACCACTTCTCCAACATATTCGTAGATGAACGTGTCCCTGTTGAACAATTCAAATCACAAGTCAACACAGTGAGAAAATTTGCGCACTTGCGCAGAAAACTCTCAGCACGCAGTCCAAACCCCTTCAATTGCGTCAGAACGATGTCAATGTCGGCATATTCACGTTTCTGGAAGCTAGAAAGGTCATCGATGGTACGAGTATATTCTGCGTACGTAATACAGTACTCACCGCTGGTTGCGACAATGAGAGCGGCAGCGACAATCATCTGGTAGACATTCGACCTGCGTCAATCGATTGATACAGTCAGAATCGTGACCACAGGCGGAGTCAGGATGGTCGGTGGCTGATGAGAAGGTCGAGAATCGGTCAATGTGGTGCAAGACAAATACAGACAGTGAAAGGATGAAACACTAACCTGCATCGAAAATACAATCGCACGTCATGCTCTCTAATGCCTCTCTTGAACGACCCAAAGTCTTGTACTGGTAGCTGTTCGCCTTAATCTCATTAAATGTAGCTAAAGCAGCTTCTCGCGCAATCGGCAGGTCACCGATGAGCTGCACAGTGACTATCTGTGATTTCTTCAATGTCATTACTGTGGTGTTTGAGAGCGGAGGTGTGGGCGAAATTGACGCTGTTCCATTCGTAGTTGAGGGCGGAGGTGTAGGTGAAGGTGACAACTTGAACTTTTGCGGTGAGAACTCGTCGTTTAACGTCGGCGACAGCGACGGCGAGGGTTCATCTTCTGTCTTAGGCTCCTCCTTGAGCCCCCTAGGAAGAGAGAAGAGTGAAGAAGGATCCTGCATAGGTTCCTCAATAATGACTTGGTTAAGGATGTCTGATGATGGTGGAGGCAGTAATAAATTGGCAGTTTCGTGTGCATCTCTAGGTTGGCCGAGTGATGCGCTCTCGCGGTCCTCGCTCTTGACATCCTGGGTCAAATCCATGCCTGATAACGGGCTATTGGTGCAGCAGTCAAATGTCGGCGCAGCACCAGCGATGTTTTGCGGCTTAAAACACGGAGTTAGATGTATAACTAGTTTGCAAGACCGGGCTTCAGCCTCCTGGCCAGCGTAGAGTAACCAGAGGGATTAAATATCTAAAATAAGTCAGGAAGAAAAACAGAGAGCTGCGAGGAACAGGTTAGGTGCGTTCTGTGCCAATGAACATGGTCTTCAGATGGAAAGACATAAACACCCAACACGCTTCGTTTCGCATTAGTCTCTCTCCCACCACCACCGCCACCACCACTACCACACCACAGCCTCTTCTCTTGATAGTCTGGTCACCGTGCATTACGAAAACGAATAGAGAGTCTCCTATAAAACATGTCGACGGTCAAGTCATCGTCTAAAAAGAGAAAACACGATTCAATATCCTCGGGCGGTGTGGTGGTGAAATTGGCCGCTCCGACGCCAGGTGTTGGCCCTCTTCTTGGTGAACAAGACTTCGGGGCATTTCTCACTTTTTACTCAATAGTTTGGCACCTTAGTTAGCTACCCAGCCCTTCAAGCACCGTCATCGACCCACTTCAAATGCTACTCAAACAAAAAAGCCAAAAATGAGCCGAAACAGCCGGAAAAAGTCGAGAGTACCAACGAGCGAAATTTACTGCTTGTAGGAGAGACAGATGACATTGAGTTTATTTCTAATGAAGGGGAGAGCAAAAGAGCAGCCGAGTCAGGGTGCACGTACGGTGTCCTTCATGTTTTCTCAACCTGGTGTTCTCACAAAATGTTCAGATATCTCATAGCCGTACACAACAAACGAAATTCTACATTAAACATACTTCCGATGGCAAAAACACCGTACATTCTAACGAGAACTGTGAAATCTCTGAAAAGTATACCGGCGTCTGCACCTTCACAGCATGAATACAGACACGCTAGGAACTTGCTTGGAGAGACGTTCGGGACTAAAAAGGCCAAGGCCAGCATTCGTGCACAGGAGCGTAACCGTGTTGATGTCAGTGCCATGGAAGGCGTCATGAATCACCTCCAAAAAGGCATCGACAGAGGTGCGGCTGGCCTAATGACCCTCGGTGTGTGAAACCTTTGAAGGTTACACAGTTATCTGACACGATTTCCTGTAGAAGAGGCTAAGGAAGAAGCGGATAAGAACAGGCTTATACCGCCCTTCGACGCGACTGCAGTTGACCCCGAAAATAGTTACCCATTGCATAACATCATACCTGAAGTCGAGTGGAAGGCTCTTTCTATCAGCGCGTTCGACCAGGCGACTGGTACAGGCGAGAGGAAAGCTCTATTACCGTTTAAGTGGTCGAAATGGATCAACAGTCACGTCGAGATGACATACGCCGATACCGACTCGCCAAAGAGAAGAAAGAAAAATATGTGAGCCTTCATGTCGACTTGTTCTTTCCTTTGAGATTGAGGTCTTCTCAGAAAAATTTTACTCTACATTTCTGCAATGTTTGCATTCCGCCGGGCAGTAGAACAAAAAAAGATTAACAAAGACGAGTTGACCGGGAAATTGTCTGCTGTACCTCCTGTCATAGTAGATGGCTTAATCTCGAGATTCACAGAAACATCTCGTGGATCTACCGGGTGTGTTGATCGCTTCCCTGCCTTTCTAGTGGATATTTACCCCAAATACCTTGTGTTTCAAGTCTTACATCGACGTCCGCAACGCAAACGAAGCTACTCTCATATATGTTTGCACTGTGTTTAAAGGTGGACAACTTCGCATCGGACACCTCTCGCATCGCCCATGACCTAAACAAGTCTGTGGCCGAGTATGTATCACTTTCCCCATACATGCATACGTCTAGTGACTCTGTTATCCAGAATTAATACGCTGTTTAAATCACTAGGCAAGTTAATGCTGGTGACTGTCTTGTTTCCGATGATCTGACCTGTTTTTATCAGGCTGCAAAATTGGCTTGTTAGGCGACAAGGAACGAGCTAGATTGGGTTTGTCGGATAAAGACGCGACGGACAAGCGTGCAATTCTAAACGCTCCTCTTGTGTTCCCGAAGCCGAGGTTGAGGCGAAACTAGGCTTCTTAACAGAAGAAAATATCATCTTGTCGTCTCTATCTCTGGAATTTGTATGGGTGGAATTCACAAATCGTAATGTCAATTTGGTTGCTATGTTCATGTTGCCACTCATCACGCATTCGGCCTGTCCTTTGTTTAAAACTCTAACGTCCCGTGGCTTTCGCAATTCCAGCTGCTAATCTGAACATGTAGTCTCGGTGGCTGTCCTTGTAGATGGCCCGTTTTCTAGTTTTACAGTCTGAATACTCCTAGATGTCGACGTTGATTAAAGGTCAGTTCGCATTGTATGCCGCGCCTGTGTGTGAGAAGTTCCATCTGAGTCTCCTGGACTACTAAAAAAGGGGATCGCAGTTTTGCTATAACATTCAAGTTTTCGAGCGATGCTATATAATAGGTGGTTTTGATGAGCGAAGAGAAGACAGTTTTCCTGTTTACAACATAAGGGAATAAGAACAGGGAATTACAAGCGGAGCGTTTAGAATATCTGCCTCCCTTTAACTGAGTTTGCGAAATGCCCAATTGTTGTTGCACTCAGACAGAAGTCTCTAATTACCGACCTGCCCGTCTTGTTTTTGCCTTACCTGTGTTTCCGTCGGAATATTGAGTGGGACTGGCGACTTAGGTATTCTGCAATCGCCGAGTTGGTCAAGTGAATGAAACAATATAGTTATAACAAGAAACGCTGATGTAAACGTAGCCATTGAAGAGATTTGGGAACATTTGACCGATTCAGTGAGGGCGACCACGCTTTAATCACAAACGAAGAGGGAATATTGGAGACAACCGAGAATACATAGTTGGTCACAGAGACCCAACTCAAAAATTGACGCGCAGGCCTGAAAGAATCATGATAGTACATAATTCTAGACTATCCAAGTGGATGTGGATGAACTTGAAGTATATCGCAATCACGTTGAGCTCGGACTTCTTTCTGATCCTTTAAACTTGACGTAGTTGTAAAAAGCTTACATTCGGAGACACCAGAGTTTCAGTCATCAAAAGCGTTGTATTTGGACCATTCTTCCATCTTGTCAATATCACTTGACACGAACTGCAGATCCTATGAACCTAAGCGTTCTGAAGAAGGTCTACATACGGAGCAGAATTTGATAAGGAAGAAAGGAAGCTAACGTTTGAAAATAGTTTGTACTACTCACAGGTGACACAGGACGAGAGGGTTCTCGTTATCCACGGGCAATAATGGTCGAGGCTCCCAAAGCGCCTGATGCTAACGACGGCGGGGCACATTAAAGGTGCATGACAGTACGCGAGACACACTGAGCACCAAATTCGATGGTAAGCATCATGTTTGCGTAAGGGGTGGTTAGGTATCGGCTCGCTGGGGCAACCACAAGGGATGGAGAAGTGTTCGTTATCGTCATGTAAGCATTTGCAGGGGATATTGATATACGCAGCGGGCATCTTGAGATATAGACGAAGTTAAGGCAGAAAAGAGCCCCAGGCAGGCTATTTGAGTGTCTTATGCAAACGAGATATCGATAGAATTTGCCTGCTCATCACAGGAGCGGATATGAATACACACCCACCTTGAAGGCTGCTGGACTTGCTGATCGATGCCATCCCGGATGATGAGACCTTAAAACGCAATATATAGAAACCGTGTATCCCAAGTCTTGATGATAGGAGCTCATGGAGGTTGATTGCAGAACAGTGGAGCATCGCTGGCAGATCCCCGTCGTTGCAAATACTGAAAGTCTACACGCTGAGCTTCTCGGAAGTATTAATGGAGGAAATAAGAAGACGGATTGCGTGTGGGCCATGTACGTAGTACAATGTGGGCCGGGAACAAGGCGCGCCCCGTGACGTGCCCCGTGACGTGCCGCTCAAACTACCTACCTTCCTTACTTCTCTTTAAATCTTGAAAACTCATCAAGTGACCCTAATATTTGCTTACAGCCTCTATCAAAAAGGGCGTCACGGGCGACCCTAGCTTCATCTGAGGCTCTCGTGACTGTTCGCCGTGTACACTGACAGAGCACTTTCCAGGCTCACTGGCAGTATATAAAAAGACTTCCAAACATAAGATGCTTCTTTGCTTTGAGAGGGCATCGCCGTACCAACAAACTCCGCTGCTTTCGAGAACGAAAAAGGACACTCACGTCTCTATCCAAGAGTGGTTTGTACATTCGACCGGTTCCAATTTTGAAAATCCATAAGTATGATCAACAACTATCGATTCTTATACCTTCGAGTATCTGGTCTCTTCTTGACATGCTAAGTAGTTTTCTATGGCGGCGATCACTCACTCTGAATATCGACAGAAACGGCAAATATTGTCCGCTTCGCACGAGTTGACCCAGCATCATACGTACATATTCTGGTTAGTGAACCTGAAGCTGATAGAAAGAAAACTACGTCAGGAATGTCTCTTGTATCCACCAGCAATTGACCTTCGGCCCTGTACAATCATTGACCATTTGTAAAAGCGAGGAATGGTTGTCCTGACAGCTGCTGGTTCGTAGCATGAGGGCTTTAGCCTCTATATCAGGAGCTTTCTCAAAGCTTCCTTGAATTGGCGTGGATGCTGGAGAAAAGATTCCCGATAGCGTCAATTCTCTCTGGTTCATGGAGCTGAATTTCATCGCTATCGTGTACACATCTAATCAGAATGTTTGGAACAATCGTGATGTTGTAGCATGGTAATATCCATTCGTCGCTTGTGTTCGATCGCCAGTTAGTCGATTCCAAGCAGTGTTTATAACGAGGAATGGAGGAATACTGAATAATCGCATCGTGATGCAAGGGCGTCATGCCTTCCAGTCTTCGTCGTACGTTCCTCGTACGTTCCATACATAAGCCGACTACTCAGAAAGCTGAAATCCTTCTTCGTGGCGTTCTGACCAACTGGTCGAATGTTTCCCCCGTATATCTAAACTTGCGTGCACGATCTGCCCACATCCCGCAACGTAATGATATATAACGAATTCCATTCGGTGAACCTGCTGTTTGAATGATTTATATCCAGTTTGGGATTTGGTACATAAAACAACCAGTTGTTTACATAATTTAGAAGCCGGGCCTTCGGTAAGCCTTGGCGTCACACATCAAAACTCGCTGAGTCCAATTCAACAGCCGCGGCGATCGGAAGTACATTCATTGCGGTCGATGCAAATCGGAGGGTACGTTTCCACCTTCCATACTACGAGTTGGCATGAGACCAGTGCAAGATATCTGAAGTCTTAGACGTCCCGATGCTGGTTCCATGTCTACTTGCCAAACTAGTTATTCATTGGATAGGACCATTCATATGCAGACGGCAACGAAGGACCACAGAGAAGCTTTGAATAAGTTGATCCTTCCTTCAGTAAATCACAGTCCCATGCGTTCGCCGGATTGAAAACGGTAGGTCGTTATGAACAAGGTCCCGAAGTAGTCAGGGGTTTTGCCATTTCGGGAAATCAGCCAGCCATCTCGCCGTAAAGTACGTTCTGCCTGGCCTGGCTGGTGTAAGATTACTCAACATTGTTGAATTCAAACATGACAATTACAAGTATGTGCAAGCACCGACTATGGAACGCACCAGGGAAAAGTAGAGCACAAGATCACAGTCCAGACCCTCGTGAAATGAATAGGCTGAAAAAGCCTGCAAAATACACCCAAAAGAGACCGAAGACGTCAAAGTTAAGAAAAGAGTATGATGGTAGTGTCAGTATTGCTGCCAATCGATTGTTATTTCATTCGTAGTTTGTCAGGCGTCGCCGATTGGACTTCATCCAGGTCCGAACGCAATCTAATTGCGAACCCCCCCCCCCCCATAACTCCCAAAACTGCGTCAGATTCCATATTGTAATACGGCCAAACGCCACCATTTTTTTTGGAGCCATTCGTCGTCCGCCTGGTATCCGTGAACAGTCGGGTTGCTTTCACCTAGCTTCCACTGGACGAAGGCGCACTGCTCAAAGCAAAGTGGGTTTTCGCGCTGATGTGGTAAATATGTCGTGTTTTCTTGGATTAGGTACGACAATGAGCGCGCGGTAAGAACCTGAAATGGCGCCACCGTCTCGTGTGGGTGCATCAGACTTGGAGACACCGGATTCCGCGTGAGTCTGCCAGACAAAGTATCTAGGTCAATATGATTGATTTCTAGCGGTCATTGGGACGAGAAGGGAGACTTTGGTGTCGAATCAGGTCTCCTGGCATTATCTGGGGGGATGCGAAAATCAACAATGTCGATGACGCGTCGCCAATCACTCACAAATACAAACTACAATGTACATATCTACAGGGGCATATCCACGACAGATCCCCAGCCATTCAATTACTTTTCTGGACCTCAGTATCAATATCATGTAACGGACTCGCTGGAACTGCCAAGGACTCAGACAGTAACGACTAACGTGTTTTCTTCTTGCAACAAAATTATGTTCCTGTACCAATTAAGACGATTTAATTTCTAGTAGTGTTGATGACGGTGGCGAGGATAGAGGTGATGTTCTGGGTCGGCACAAGTGCTGGTACTGCGAATGTGAACCACTTTCATTGCGGCGCCGGTCAGTTGACAGTGTTCTCAAGGCATACATATCCCTGAGTCGAATAGATCAACTTGTCGGCGGTGTTCGTATAAGATTCCAGTGCGTGCGAATAATTTGAAGACTTGCTGATAGGCAGAAGAAGCAGGTGGCTTCAAAAGGATCCCCAGAATTTCGGGGTGGTCCGATTGATGTTCGAGTTTGGTTACATTGATTGGTGATGGTCATGGGGAGACTGCGCAACTGGGTTTGATACGGAGCGCAGGTAAATCGGCGCCTCGACAGAATTATACGCTGATGGTAAATACAGATCTTCTAGGGTTAGCTAACTTGAGTACATATGGCAGTGCAGATTTCATACGCAACTCGTAATACAGGGAAGCCACGAAGCGGCGATCTCTGTCAGAAGTCCGGGGAAAAGAAGGGGAAGCGTTTGGGAAGAACTTGTGTGTATGGATCTACAAAGGTGGTTTTTGGTATGAGTGGCGTCGGCGTTATTCAGATAACACCTGTAGAACTTTTTCTCCAGAACTTTTTCCCGTCCAAAGGGCTTGAAAGCGGGAGTAAATAGACCGAGCCGTTTTAATCCTTATGGAGCATTCAAAAAATGGGTCAATCAAAAATCGAAAATCGTCTAGTTGTCAGCATATCCAGAGCTTCTAGCCGAAATATTTTTATCCTGGAGTTAGATGCCGTTACAAAGATGGCATGAGCATGTAGGCCCGCCACCGGCGACCGGTTCCTCGTGTCTATGGCCGTAAAAAAAAATTAAATAACATTCACCACTTCCAAGCCCGTCAGAACTGCCAACCGGCCGTTGAATAATGTTCCAGCTTATATGTAGCCCATTGTTCAACAGTGACTCATAACTCCTTCTTTTAGGGTGTGAGATAGAGACAAACATTCATTCTGAGAAAGGAAGGCTTAATGCGAATGCTTCGAGCACCTTGACCGTTCCAGAAAGATCTTATTCACGAGGCGCGGTCTCTTTGGTTTCCCTCTAATCACTGAATGCGGATAAATGAGTTCAAGCTATCAGAGTAGGTAAAAAGGGGGTCACATCAGCCGGTTTCTCTCGCAGCGCTTCTTGTCAAGGAGGGAAATATTCACTATTCGGAGATGCAATTTCACAGAAGTTTTCTGAGGCAGGCTTCCAATGACTTGCCCGATCAAACGGTAGCTGGCAGGTTTGGATCAGTAGAAATTGTGACGACCTAACTCAGGAGAAGGCAAAAAATGCCTCGGTAACAGATGGGTCTATCTTGTTCCGGCTGGATCTTGGAGCTACTCATACGTACACTCGATAGAATTCGTCCACCGACCACAATTCACCAGGGTTCCCGCACTGACCCCCACACACATGCTACACCAGTAGCAGCCCGCGACGTCACCAGGCTCATTGACCACGCCACCAAAAAACATGCGAAGAGAGTTCTACTGTAAAACGCTACAACAAAAAACCTACATACGGATAGACCATCACCTTACATATACGGAGTAGAGTACGAGACAGGCTCTGCCCCCCGCTTCTTAGCCCTGCATAGTGGCTTGCCGGCGGTTAAAATACATTTCATTCACTCAATAGAATTCGAGAGACCGCCTGTGAAGGACCATGGGTTTCATGATCGGGAGTAGGTTCGGACCTTGAAACTTGGGAGCTTGAACCCGCTCTCCGTCTCCGATTCGGTGAAAACCCTTTCCCAAGCGACCGGAATCACTTCAATGACATCTATGTAACTTGATCCAGGTCCGATCCTGAGTTGTAAAGCTACAACTTCTAACTTATCTTTATAGTGATGAATTAAGAACCAGTCCGAGGAAATTATGGAAAAAGCGGCGAAAAAGAGAGAGTGATATTTCGCCATGCCTTGCATGATCCAGGAATTGACGAAAATCAAGAATGCTAGCGTTTTGAAAAGGCGCCTTATCCTCCGAAGATAAATATTTACTGAAATCTGAGCCTCCACAAACGATGGTTACAAGTGCGTCATCTGTGTATTAGTATGAGCCGAGGAGCAGTCTTTCGGTAACATGCCAGTGATCGTTCGAGTCGTGGACTCGAAAATACTGCTAACATGATATTCTTAGGCCGCAGCAGGGCGATATAAATATAAGAATGGAGCGCTATCTTCTAGAGACTATCGAGAAATATTCGCCGCGGGTCGAACGAGCACGTTTTTTTTTGGAGAAGCGTTCTGGCAGAATAGCCGGCGCCAAAGTCGCCTCTACTCTGCCCGCGTGATAAGTACTTGGGATGTGAACCAAGCTCCTTTTGGCCAGTGAGAGTCTCCGCGAAGAAATGCATTTACGCACTCAGTGTGGGGCTAGAGGCCCTTGGCTTGGGACTCACCCACGCCACCTCTCGTCATAGGCCCATTACCCGCTAAAACCCCGCTATCCCCAGCTCACTGGGGGGCCAGGGGGTTCCCGGCAGGCCGCTTGACTCCAGTTCAAGGGGAGAGAAAGGTTTTTCTCCAATGATGACTGCGCGCCAGGCAACGGGTGCACATCTGTTAATGCCATGCATGAGAGCATCAGCACGCACCCAGAGACTCACCAGTGTATCGCCCTGTGTCCTCTGCGTGCCTAAGTTTGCAAAACGCAAAACTCGGATTTAACATTGGGCATTGGATGGGGTAGTCCGTGGGTTTCCAGCGCCTAAACATCTGCGCATTGTTCGGGTCAAATGGAGGGCGGGTAACGGTGTGGAGGTTGGATGAATGCAGGGAATGTGTATAACGAAACGCGTTGGTGCGAAGGACCGGGTTATAGAGCTAGAGTGTACTGACTCGTTCAAAGTAGGAAAAAAATTACTGAAGCGTCAGAGAGACTATTTGTCCTGTGCTCAAGTCGAATGAGTGCATGAATGGGAGCTGGAGAGGTGATTTGCGTGACGGGCCGGCGTGTTGCTGGTGGGTAGCGATTGGTATTGGTAGCGTGTGCTGATCGAAGGATCGCGAATTCGACTGGGAAAAAATTACACGGAGTTCCTGCAATTGCCTCGTGCTTGTTCGACAGCGGGATTGTCGGGTAAATCAAAACGTGTTGCTGGGTAGCCTTAGTGAGAACCGCGTATTTGATCCTCTTGAGTCGGTCGGGGTGAATGAACTCGAGAGTGCGACCAGGAAAGAGTAACTAAAAAAGGAGAGACATGACTCAACCGAATACTCCCAGGCTCGCTCGAACGAAGGGTGGATTGGCAATGGGAAAGAAGAAGTGCAGGTGAGCATGTGTATCGATCGAGACTGACGAACTGAGGATTGGATTAGCCGAGTTGACATGGGATAGCGACCATCACATTTATTGCTGGAGAAAGGTATATAGAACTACTGATATAGTATGATTCAAGCGTTGTAAAGGTTGCCTGGGCATCAAAGATAGTCGCTGGGGAAAAGAAATTGATCATGACAAGGATACATATACGCTGATACTGTCGAAAATATTGCCACGTGCCAAACAATAAAGACAACAAGATCAAATACTGTTCAGAACAAAGTGCTTAGCACCGTAGACGACGACGACGACGCCAACGGCAACGATAACAACGCCGACAGCTCTCTTAGAGACGGCACAATCCCCTAGAAACATAGACAGACGGACAGGCCGCTGATGCATCTGTAGTTGGGATGGCAGCAAGCTCCAATAACGCGTCCTCGTCTTCGAACAAGGTCTCCCGCTTCTCCACGACGCTCAAGGCGCTCAAGTTCAACAGCTCAGACAAGCCGCCGCCACCGCCGCCCAAGGACGGCAGCTACTACAACCTCAATCTCAACCGCTCGTTTATGTCTCTCGCTCCAGTGAGCCCGCTTTCTCCTGTGAACAGGTCTGTGATGTCCCTGCTATCCGATGTACACTCGTCGCGCTCGTTCTCTCCGCCGGAGGCTGTCCCACCAGTCCCTGCATATCCGCAGAAGAAGCGCGGGTTCTTCAAGTTTGGGAGGAAGAGCTCGAAGGGTAGTACAGAGTCGAGCACGAGTCCACCTGCTGGGGACGAAGGCATCTCGTTGCCCTGGAATTTCTCGGCAAGCAACCATGTTCCTCTGTTACTCTTATGCTTATTTTCTGTCTAGCACAACATCCATGTCGACGAGGGGTACGTCTATATACTTTTCTTTTGTTTTATTGCTGACTTATTGCAGATTCATGGGCCTGCCGCCGACATGGACGGCGAACCTCGCCAATGCAGGCTTCACCGAAGAGGAGATTGTTGAAATTATAAACCGACGCCAGGCCTCACGTTCGCCCGGTCCACAATACCTGTACTTTAACCGCCCCGCTACGCCCGCATCCTCCCGCACAGACCCAGTCCTCGCACATCCCAGTCCCCGAATGAACTCACATGGTCAACTCTCTGACAGTCCTTCCCCTCCGCCAATGCACCCGCCTACACCGAGTGTCGCTTCACCAATCGGCATGCTGTCCCCGCCACAGTTGCGCCAGGGCGCATTCGATAATTATCATATCCACAATCACAATCACCATCCCACATCGTCAATTGGATCTCTAGCCACCTCCGTACTATCTCATGCTACGACTACCAGCGTCACCAGTTTCGTACAAGAGGCACCGTCATTTTCTGGATCTGCGTCCATACGCGGGCCGTCCCCTCCACCTCTTCAGCAATCTAGGTGGCCGTTCCAAATCTCTAATGAGCCGCCGACTACCTCGCCGCCCCCATCGTACCCCCTTGAGCAAAGCCAAATGCGGAACGCAACGCCCGAAACAACACCTCAAACACTTCGTGGACCTGGATCTGACACGTACGTACCCAACACGTCGTTCACCATCCCGCATCCTCCTCCCTTGTCACATCAACGAGCGCCACCTGTGTCCATGAACACGACCACATCACCCACCACAACACCCTCGCCAACTTCCACCACCTCGACGCGCGACACCTTAACACTAGGTACTTCCACACCAGACACACCCTTGACACGGCCCTCTTCCACCTCTACCACCTGTTCTTCCTCGTCCTCCTCAGACATAGACACGGACACAGACACAGACACGCTCCGCAAGCGCCTTACTGCGCTTCCGCCACGCTTGTCGCTGCACAAGTCGAAGGACAGCACGGACCTGATGTCGTGGGGTGAGGCGCTGCTCTCGGGGATCTCGAGCGGCAGCGGGAATGGAAGAAGGGCTGGGGAAGTGTTTGCCAGTGCGCAAGAGGTGGGACTGGAATTGGGGCTGGGATTAGGGCTGGAGGCTGTGGTGGTGTCAAGTAGGGATGGAGATAAAGGCGGAGAGAAGGAGGGCGAACCGATGACGAATAGGGATTATTATAAGAGGGCTGCTGAGGAGAGAAGGGTGAGTCAGCAGGCGCAGAAACAACAGGCGCAGGGACAGAGGAAAGGCGCGAATTTGGTGCCTCCGCTTAATGTGAACGTCAGGTCTACAAGCGCGAGCAATGGTTTCGATGACGACGATCAAGATGAAGATGACGAATGGGTGGATAGAAAGGGAGGGGGAGAGGATGGACCGTCGTCGTCTGTCGCTGAGCCAGCTCTGACGGCGCGGTATGATCCTAATGCGCCAACTTGGGGTGATGATGATTATATCGCGAGTGGGGAGGAAGGAAAAAATTCCAATGTAGGAGAGAGGGAGATAAGCACAGGGAGAACGAGACAAGAGGAGGATGAGGATGAGGAGTGTATGGATGAAGGTGATGATGGAGTGCCTCGTGCTTCACCGCTTTGGAGGGACATAGAGGGTCTCTTGCGTCCCAGGAACTCGAAACTGAAACCGATCGCAGGCAGGCGGGTGGAAGACACGCTGAGTGTCTCGTCTGCGTCTGGGTTGTCGAATGAAGAGGGAACGGAAGAGGGTGGAAAGAGAGAATCGAGCCGGAGCAGTACGAGCACGGTGCTTGCAGAGTCTGCGACAATCAGCGTTGCGCGGAGCGTGAGTGTGGTGCGGCGGGTGGGGAGGTATGTTGTTGGGAGGAGTCCGGTTATTGAGCGGAAGAGTGAGGAGGGTGAGGATGAGAAGGGCAGAGGAGTTGAACAGCCGCCTCCAGTCCCGCTCGAACCTCGTCCTCAGCATCCACCGAAGCCAACGAGATCTGCACCGCCACCGCCTCTGTCGTCGTTTTCGCCGTTAAGCAGTATGTCCGGGTCTGAGGATTATGGATCTGGGTCTGGGTCCGGGAGTACGAGTGCGAGTGGTAGCGAGAACGAGAACGAGGATAGTACGCCTATGACGGAGGATGTGGATGAAGATGGGTATGTGAAGGCATTGGATGATTATTATGATGGAACGACGCCTGATACGGGTGGCGCGTTCCCGCCGGAGCATTCCCAGTTGCAAATAAAGGAGAGGGAGGCAGCGGATGGTGGTATGCCTCTGCTTGAAGAGGAGGAGCTGGATCATGCGACAGAACAGGCCCAGAACATCAAGGTACCGATTCATCCAGGGATCGTTGTAATTCCAGAGGATGTTCCCTCCATCCCCGTCAAGCACCTACAGCTGAACCCACCTTCTCCCTCCCTCCCCGTCCCCGCGGCGCCCGTGCCTGTGCCCATGCCCACATCAGCGACATCCTTCGTAACCGCGACCCCCCTCTCCCCGTTCCACCGCTACCCCGGCTGGCTCTCTGCAGTAGTGAAGCCCCTTGAAGAATTCATCGACGACTCCATTGACCCGCGCGAATTCTACCTCGACCTGCGGGAGATTGCCGAAGGCGAATCTGGGTCTGTCTTTTCCGCACGTCTCGCGCCTACGCCCTCGATCGCGAACCTGCGGCTCCCGCCGCGCGTCAAGGCGCGCGATACGGAGAATCTGGCGGATGGGCGCCTTACGGTCGTGGCGATTAAGAGTGTGGCAATTTTGCCGACTGGGTCGCCGAAGCTTGTTGATTTGGAGAGAGAGCTGGGGTTGATGAAGGAGCTGATGGGGAAGGGAGAGGGGCAGGGACATGAGAATGTGTTGGGGATGGAGGCGGTGTATGTGGATCTTGTAGAGGATGCGTTGTGGATTAGGATGGAGCTCATGGAGAGGAGTTTGGCAGATGTCGTGGGGTTGGTACCGAGTGGACTAATTTTGGGGGATAGGACGGTCGCGAGGTTCGCTAGTGATGTGAATTCTTTTCAATCTTGTGGGCGGAAGAAATGCTGATTGGTCGGCGGATAACAGGTTCTGCAGGCGCTAGAGTTTTTGCAGGATCATCGGATTGCACATAGGGATGTGAGGTCTGATAATCTGTTGGTCAATAGTCAAGGGGTGCTTAAACTCAGTGAGTGCTTGATTTGCAACTTTCCTTGTATATTTTATCAAACTGGTTTGGTTCACAGCCGACTTTTCCAACGCCATACAACTCCCAATAGAGTCCTCCATGAGTTCAGATCTCGTCGGCGTAGCGTACTGGCAGGCACCTGAAATGCGATCGTACGTCGCTCCCATTCTGCCTATATCATTAGGTCGCCTAACATGCCATGCAGACCTCCATACGACGCACTCAAGGTTGACGTCTGGTCTCTTGGAGCTACCGTTTGGGAAATGGCAGAGGCCGAACCCCCCTTCGCGGAGACGCAGCAATTCGCAGATCGTTGGCCGCCATTGAGTAGGCCTCACCTATTCTCGCCTGCTTATCACGAGTTTTTGCGGCTGTGCTCTCAACCGTCTGCGACGCGGCAGTCGCCTAGTGAGCTTACCAAGGTTTGTATCTATGGATTGTACCTCGTGTCGTGGCATTTTTGCTCACAGCGGTGTCTTTTTTTCTTGCAGCATCCATTCATTCATAATGCGTGTGGACGACAGGTTATTATCCAACTTATTTCTCATTGTCTGACAATCGAGCAGGCTCTCCCTGAGGGTGATGCTTGCTAGTCGTGGATTTATCTAGGAATGGTCTCTTATTGGCATTATCTACTTCACTCTGCTTATACCAAATTTGCACGGCTAATAATCTTATTCCATCCATTTCCTGCTGACTTTATTCCCTCTCAATTACCATCTATCTATTCTTCATCTTCACACATTTTACTTTTACGACAAACCATCTATGTTCCCTGCTACGGTTTCCACTGCATCTTTCAATTTGAGGGATTCCTTTACGACCATGTCATTTTCATCTTCGGCACATTCTGCAATGAAAGTCGATGTCTCCGCCGCGAACCCTGATGATGATCGAAGAAATCAGCAAGCTGTACCCGGAGAGAAGGCGCGGCACTGACCGAGAAGCTTGCCTCCATGCACCTGCCAGAGCTTTGCGGAGCAAGTAAGCGCAAGCAGACGCAGTTTAACGTCTTCTGAGCGCGTGTGCATGAGTACTTCAAGATTAATGGACTTGAGAAGCATGTCATCCGTGACACACTCCACAAATGCGACGAGGCAGTCTTGCAGGGCCGACTTGTCTTGCGTGGGAGATTTAATACAGACGGGGATCTGTTGTATGAGCGGAGAAGCGATTTGGCGCAGTCGATCGTCGCGCCAGAAGGCTTATGGATAAGGAACAAATGAGTATATCAATAGCAGATAGATAATCAAGGGTGTACGTACCCCCATCGTCGTAGGACAAGCTCCTCGTAAGCGTCTCGATCACTCCATCCCACAGGACTTGGCTCTCGGATTTATCCGTTGCATAGGACTTGAGTGTCTCAACGAAGGGTGCCAGGAGGAAAGACATGTAAGGGTTCATCAATCCCTTAACGTAGAATTAATTGAGATGGAGAAAGAAGACATTTGAGGTCAACTTGCCTTGAAGAAGTCAAGAAGTGCTATGTATACATGACAGAACGTAATCTTCCTGGAACTGTCATCTGTTGGGACGAGTGATCAGAAACAACGCCGAGAGATCAATGGAAATATCGAGACCATTATCGACAAAGGCCCAGTCATATAGGCGCCGGAACAGGGGTCGGAACGCAGCCTCATTCAGTTTGACGACGAGTTCGCGGAAAGCTGAGATCGCCTGAGATTCGGACTGATAAAAAGAGAATCTTTGTCAGTACAATGCGGCTCGACACAGACAAAGATCAATCATTACATCAGATCCAGAAACCTGAGCTATATCAAAGGCTTCAAGGAAGACTTTGAATAGAGGGCGAAGATGTTCCAGTATCGCTGTGCGAGCTGCACAGCGCAAGGTCCTTGTAAGGACGTCGAAATATGCGACAAAGCGCTCCTGTTGACTGTCATCGGACAAATAGAAAGAGGTGACAAGAATCAATCTTACAATACGGAGAGAGACCGTAAAAGAGGCCCATAGATCAAACAAGGCTAATAGAAGGACATCTGAAGGTGCACGTTTCGCCAGTGATTTCACGAGGCTGAGCATAGCAGGGGACGCCGAATTGGATGTTGATACGCAATGATCCATATAGAGCGTAAATATCTGTGTGGCTTCACGAGCTCCCCAGAAGGTTGGAATGGAAATCAGAAGACCACGCAGAACAGAGTATGCATCTTCTGTCGCCGCTGGACGAAAGATCAGTTTAACGGGAAAACGGGTAGAGGTAAAAAGTGCATACCAGATGGATCTTCGCGGATGATGGCCACAGTTTCAGTGATAATGTCACGGAAATGGGGAATGATTCGTGGTCCAATCTTGGTCCTGGTCGAGACTATCAGAACACAATGAAAAGCTCCCAATGTTTACCACATACGGAAGAGGTGACAGAGCCGACAATGCTGCATAAGCAGTATTGCGCCCTCGGATAGACGTTAAAATCAAGGGAACGGCTTCTGTGAGACTCGACTCTTCGCCAGGGCACATGGACAAGCCTATGGATCTCAAAGCCTTGTACGCAGCTCGAATGAGCCCCTCATTTGATTGAGACGTGAGAAGGCCGCGAATGAAGCTGATTATCTTGACGATAGTCGGGACAACAGTTTGTCGGGTTTTCTCTGTGACGTGCGATAGGCGTTCGCTGAGTAGATCCAGAGCACCACTTTGAATCTAGGGAAGAAGTGAGAATTCTAAACACGACGAGATATCGACCTGCTCACTAGTTCGTCTCCAGATTCCATCATTGACAGTATTCCGTTGATGAAGTCTGAAGCCGCCATGATGTTAAGTGCTTTGTTCAGGCAAGTACGAGCAGCCAGACAAATCTCGTCAATGTTTCGGTCGGGCTTTGCGCCAACTTGCAGAGCTGCCAGAGAAATGAGCGCCGCTACAAGATTACTGAGCTCCCCCTTGGAGGCAGTAGACCCGGTAGCAGGAGACTTTAAAGCGTTGCCTACAAAAAGAATAAGAGCTTGGGACCGGCGGCGTAGAATTGTGGATAAAGGAATGCTTGATACATCCTCCCTAAGGTTCGTGTTAGCGCCAGGTTCACTCGGCTTTGAAGAGAAGTACTTACGAGGAAACTTCTAGAAATGTTGGATCAACATTTTCTGGATGAAGTATGCGGCTCGCAAGACGCTTGCTTTCATGCAAAAGAGTTGTAAGAGTCTGCGAGGCTGGTGAGTCCATTGTATGAAGAGAATATGGAGGCACATACGCGAATTTGCATTGATGAGGGCGTGTGAAGGAGTACGGACGTCGGTAGAGAGAAAGATGCTTGGACTTCTCCTGGATCTTGCTTGGTAACCTTGTTTGCCACCTTCTCAACTAGAAGCATGCACACTGGTGCAAGGAAATCTTCAGAACCCAAAACATCGACAAGATGAGCAAAGAAGCTGTGAAAAACCTGTTTGAACGGCTAAGCAGCCAGAAAAGGATGAAGACAAACTTTGTTCGGCGATGACGCGGAATATGGTTGGCGGCATCTGTAAAGACTTTGAGAAAGTCTCTTGAACCAATGTACAGATCTAGCGGTTGGGAATGCGAGCGCCTAAGTGACGCAACCATCACCGGGACGATGTTATCAACGGTCTGAAGGACGAAATCAAGTCCCAATTTACGATCGCAAGGAGAGAGATGTACCTGTTGTACCACCTTGAAACTATAAGTATCATCTCTATGGAAAACATTTGAACCCATAAACGTGAAGACTGGCATGACATGATGGAGCACAGAGTCCGGTGCTAGTCGAGCTAGGTTTGCCATGAGAAGTAAGGCTTGGTGGAAAGTTTGGGGATTATCAGAAACTAGTATCAGAAATGAACACCCGATATCTGAGCATGAAAACAGACTCCAACCGTACCACGTATGAGTTCCACGAGGATCTCTAAACGAATCCCGCTTGGTGCAAGATTGGGAACTTCCTAAAGAAAGAGACAGATCGCACCGTCAAGGATTCAAGTTGAGTAGCCCACTTACCTTGACTTTGCTTGCAGCATTCTCGATAGCAGACATTAAAAGCTGCTCTACATAATTTATGTCAGTTTGAGCAGTAGTCACCGACTGCAGTACGCGATTGAGGGTCTCAAGAAGATTGGAAATGAGATCAAGGGATCCCGGTAGAGATCGCGTTCCTAGAACTTCTACGAAGAGACCAAGACAAGGCAATGTATTTTCGGAAGCACTGGAAACACAAAAGGTCAGCCTGAAATCAACCGGTATGTTTAGAGCTGAACGCACTAAGTCGTCTTAGCGCGTTTCGTTGCAGGTTGGGCACTCGAATTGGAGGTAGGTTGGAGAGATCCAAGGATGTGGATAATTAAAGGTACATCTTCGACGAGATGGGCCAGCAACTGTTTGCAAGCGGTGTACTATCATATGTTAGCAACAAGTCATATTACCTCTAGTGAAGGACAACTCACAGCATCTGCATGCTGCGTCCCGAGTTCTAGAAGCAAGTTGCACAAGGATATCTTGCGCTCTGCACTTAGCGCAGAAAATAGCCCATGCTCAAGCAATCGAGCAATGATCGTACGAGAGGACAACGGAGCATCTACGTACATATATTAGTAGTACGAAGACTTCGAGAAAAAGAGACATACTGGGTGCAAAGTGGAAACGGACGACAGAGACATACAAGTCCCAGAATGGGGTTTTTTCCTCATTGAGATCTTTCGCTACCGAGACATCGAAGCACGACATGACAAGGTCAGTCAAATCGCGCAACGTTGCATCACTCTTTTTGGAAACCAATAAACTTTTGATGGTAGGTAGCAGGATTTCTGCCTTGGCATTATCGGAGATGGCTTCAATACTTCTAAGCAGCGCAATTTGGAAGCTGGGCAGCGCTAGCGCGTTTACATGCGAGACGATGAAGCATATAACACAATGCTTGTATCTTGTGTTCGATCAGTAACTGATGAGAATTGAAGAGCTAAGTAAGCCCACTCACTCAGAAATCTTCTTCTTATCGGCTTTAATCCTTGCGAGATGTTCTTGGTGGAATACCTTGACATACTCGGCATCGTGCGTGAAATGATCTTTACGTTCTACGAGAGCATCTAGGTAAGTCTTCAAATCGTCGCGATCCAAATACTGGAGTTGATCTTCACATTATAACATCATACAATAAGATCAAGTGACACTAGACACATAAAGACGACAACGCACTTTCGTTCTTGCCGTAAATGACGTCGAATGCATACACCTTTGTGAACTTTCGCTCCGCCAGCTGTGACAATATGGAAACACAAGTCAAAGTAGCATTACGTTCATCCGCATCAGAACTCTGCAGCGGGACAAGGAGAGAGGGTAAAATGGTCTGGAAGTCAACGCCATCGTCCTCTTGTAGATGAGCTTGTAAGAAGGCGGCAGCGTGATGCAGAGCCACCGTCCGAAGATTAACGAGTTTTTCAGTTTCCGATGAATTTGTCCATATTCCTGCTAAAAACGCCAACGCATCACCCTTGAGGTTGATGAAAAGTGATCGGAGGACGTTGGTGGTAAACACCGGGACAGAGTTAGACACGTTCGCCAACTTGTAAACCTTGCGGATCAGTTCCACGTAACGAGAGCCCCGTTTGGTTGAAGACACCTGAGATGTATATGCATTAGTAAGTCACAACAATACTGGAGTGACTTACGTCTCCAGATAGCCAATTGAGAACGATGCCAGCTGGGCGCTGTATGGAAGGCAGCAGTGCAACAATCACAAGCTGCAGTCGTTGTAGTGTACTTTTGCTACTTGGCTTCGTTATTACGACTTTGATAGATTCCTTGTCCGAGTCTTCAGAGTCTTGTGGAAAATCTTCCATCCCATGAAGTTCAGTAACGTCGATGACGTCTAATACTCGGTGACCAGCCTCGACTTGGTGTTCACCAGACAATTCCATTAAAAGAGATCGGGCGACGAGATAACCCAGGACTCTGGTGTGAGGATTGCCATCTTTCAACTTCGCAATAAGAGCTTCTAAATGAGTCTGGTAATTATTGGACTTCAAGATGTTCCCTAATGAACAAAGAAAATCGCATCACTTCCAAGTGGAACAAGTAATGACTTACGAGCAATACGAGAACAGAAAGCCGCGTTGATAGCGCTCATCTTCTCGACGGCGTCGGCAGTATCCTTGGCTCGCTCTTCAACGACAAGGGAAGTACATCCTGCAAGCCAATCATGATCTCCAAGAGTCTTTTGAGCTGCAATAATATCCCATACAACCTCCGCGCTATGCTGTCTGGGCTTTGAAAACAAGAGGAAAGGGAAAATGACCCTGTGGAAGACATCGTCCACGCGGGAGATATTTGCAGGGATAAAATGTGTAGCCAAGAAGGTAAGATGCGCTCTAAGGTAACTCCGTTTCGGTTTAGACCCAGGGGCAGTCAAGGTAGTCGATAGATAGTCGATATATGTCTCCGCGTCACCACACAAGATCGAGAGCAGAGCAGACGGTTGGCTGTAGAGGGCATCGATGACGTTCTGATTTGTATCTTGAACACGGGCCAAAAGGGCAGAATGGATAGATGTCTGAGAGTACATCAGGAGAAGCTAGATGATAAGATTGATGTAGACGTACTATATCCTCGGTCGAGATACCTGACTGCGAAAGGCGGCCCAAGAGATGAGTCACGGCTGTAGCACGAACTTTAGCATCAGCATTTGTTGAAGCGAGGATCATGTCAATATTTTCCCCGTGGTTTGAACCTTTGTCCATTTTTTCGACCTGAGGTCTGTAAGTGAGTAAGGAAACCACGGGTAGTCTCAGACCTACGCACAACTGTGAGAGAAATCCTAAGCTGATCGACAGTTTCTTGTTCAACGTCCTCTTCCTGGACGATTGCATCCATGGACTCTTGGAAAATAACTGGGTGACGCTGCTGAATGACTGCAAGTAAACGCCGTGCTGTTGTCGCCTCCGAAATGGCATCCATAGAGATGACAGATCGAACCAATTGAAGAGAAGCTCGTTGAATGACGATTCGAGGGATTTTCGGCGCCGTGAGGAAGGAATCGATTATTGAAACTGCACTCTCCTCGTCTAGGCTGTTATAAAGGTGAGAGATTGTTTAGAGACAAAGAATACTATGACGCACCGTGATAAGAGTCCAGATATCAGTGGATTGAGAATCTTTTCAGCTCCAATCCAAACAGAAGCATCTCGCAGCTCTTTTTTAACATTTCTGTGTGAAAGATTGGAAAGACTTCATGAACCACGGCAAATGTACGTACGGTATACGAAGGATCGCTTGCAGCGTAGGTTTAGAAAAACCCTCTAACTCATCTTGCGGTTCGCACACAGATAGTGTAGCACTCATGTATTGCTGAGGTAGAACGTTCTCAGCACAAGCAGTCATTGCATTCAGGATAGCGCTGAGTGCAGCCGGCGTAATGCGGCCTTTATGGGAAAGCGCAGCGAGGAGAACGTAGGAACCAAGCTAACAAGAAGCCATCAATCAAGTCACCACCCACATGAAATATTGAAATACATACGATAGCGTCCTTGATCGGTGGCGTGCTTTGTAGAGGTTCTAACAACGCTGGTAGCAAATATGCTACAGTACCTTCGTCTAATGCTTTGCTTCGGGATATGAAGTCGTGAAGACATGCCGCATTGAAAGCCAACAGAACGCGATGTGATCGCTTCTCTTTCAAGGCAGAGGGGAGGAGTGATGTAACGAAGCGCGATACGTCCGTAATACGTAGCATCTCGGTGACAAGCGACATCCGAGGTAAATTTTGTGCTGCGGATTTGAAGGGGAGGAGGAAGCTCCAAGTAGAATTTTGTCTGGCGGCAAATGAGAGAGTAGAACGTGATTCAAAGTACTGAGCTCACTTGATGTGCAAGATTGATAGCATCTTTGTAAAATGTGGTGATTCATGGTACGGAAGGAAGAGTGAAAGGACAGCTTCGACATTGAACTCGTGGATTCTTTAATTTATCGTAATTTGAGCCTACATCAAGAAAATACAATTCCTGCAACACACCTAAGCCTCCGCACGAGCCACTCAAGTATTTTCCCAGTAGGGGCTTCCATCACATACGGCCCAAGCAAAAGCAGAAACGACGCGATTCCTGCATCCAATTCCGCGTTCGCTTCCAACGGCAAAAGCGTCCGATCCGTCGCTTTTGCATATTCAGAGAATAATTGATCCTCATATTTCCTCAACGAAGGGTTGAGCAAAGCCAACTGGAGCAACCCATTTACACCAAGCGCGTAGATAGATTCCAAGTCGTGTTGGTCGGCTTCACGACCAGTAAATAAGTAAGATTCCACTGATTTCCGACGAGACCTGTCGACTAGCAGTGCGGAGTTAAGGGAAGCATTTTGCGCAAGTTGCGCAGCAAGACTCGACATGGATAGCCTGCTTTTCAATGAGGTCCGTTAACCCTGAGCGTCAAGCGAAATTTCAGGCGTTATTTGCATCTCTTTGACATGGAAGGGTTCTGCCACACATCGCCAAACTTATTGTCTGCTCAAGGTTTCCGGGCCGGAATTACGAGCCTTTAGTAGTTCAAGGATGACGAGCTCCAACTTGCCCCCTTTGGCCGAGAACGGGGTCTTTACAGTGTCCTCTTCGATTTTCATCAACGCACCGAGGGAAAAGATTTGGTCTATTTTGCTGGACTTTCCTTCTTACAAGGAATGGTAACTATGATCCCCGACGTTCAGGGTACTATTCTGATCAACCGTAGGAACCCATTTACGTATGTTGAAGTAGAGTTTTTCAACTCCTGCGCTGCGTCTCATCCATATATGCTCAAGCCGCGCACAAACTATAACAGATAAATCAGGAAACCCCCTACCTGACCAAACGCCCGCAGAAGGCAAATACCTCCTCATCGACCCTGTCCACCTCCCACCAACCATGGGTGAACCCAGCTGGTTCCAGAAACAATCTGCTTGGGAAATTATTACAACTGTTGACCATGAGAATTATCGCATCGCTTGGACAAATATCTCGTTGCCCAAATTTCTTCTCTGTGTTGAGAGGTGGCAGACGTTGAACGTGGTCGATGGGACGACGAAGTACGAAACAACACAGGTGTTCGGAGGTATCGTGGCATATCTCGTCAAGTTTTTCATGTATGAGAAGCTTGTGCTGGGTTTCAATGCGCAGGCGGAGGGCCTGAAGAAACAAGCTGAGAAACACTAACTACAGTTTCTCTCCGTATATGACGATGTGATGTCTCTCAAAGTCTTTATGATCTCTCGTTGACATTCCTATATATATTCAGCTTCCCGAACTGTTTTTTTGACACTGGTTATGCGCTTGACCTGCTCGACCTCTGGTTTCTGAGGCCGCTTTTTCTTACCCACACAGATTTGCATACACCATGGACTTGAAGTAAACACATATCTGATCTGCTTCCTGGTAGATATTAATGCTATAAGCCTTGTCTCGTAATGGGAAAAATTTCTGTCGCGCATCTGCTGGCAAACGACTTAGGAGTATGTTCTAAAGCAAGTTCCTGTTCGAGGATTGTCAACGCCGGAATCATGTGTAAATAGCACTCGATTAAGCGTCTCAAGGATCTACATTTATTTCAAGAAGTCATAGGATATATATCATGCAAATGTCCTTATTCTGGAGGTATCTACGGGGATAACGCTCACTTGGACTTCCTGGGATATGGACCTCTTGAACAACGTCTATCGCTTCTGTGTGCTATATCCGACTGGTCTCTATTGTTACCCTGTCATGCCCCTGGTATACTAGAATCTAAGAGGTTTCAAGGACCCAGTATTATCTAGTATGCCTTAGTGCTTGTCTATCCTTGCTTCTTCATTATTATTTTAAGTGATCATCACGAAATGACCGTGATCTATGATGCAGAATTGGGCTTCTTGCCTTCAACTACACCTTCCCGTGAAAGTTTGAGGAATCACTTGCATCAAACACAGCAAGTACGTTTCATGTGACGTCCAACCTTATTCAAGCGTTTAGTTTAAGATCCGTATCGATCAAGATCCATCAATTGAGTTGCCGGAAATGACGTCATCGAGCGTCGATCTTCCAGTAAATTCTTGAAGCGGCAAGGAGCGGCGAGACAACACTCGTGTACAATAGAATGATCCAGGTTTAGCTGTCTGTTCAACCACAAACACCATTTATATTCAAGCTTCTTGGTGCCGGGACCTTTGTACTCGTATTCCCTCATGTTCGGCAACCCCTTTTCCAACCTATATTCATCGTACTACGATCCCGCCGACTACTACTCGGGCAATCCCTACTATGCTCGACCCTCCTTCGCTCAAAGGCGTGCTCTCGCTCAGCAGCAAGCTCTCGAGAGAGAACGTGCACAACGTCGGGCGGAGAGTATACAGCGCGCGAAGTATCTTCCTGATGAAGACGACATAGATGATGATGATGATTGGGTCTACCGCGATGCTCTGCAGCGGCGTCGGGCGTACGAGAGGCGGCAGCAGGAAGAGAAGATAATCAACCAACGGCGAGAAGAGCAGGAGAGGCTGGAAGAACTAGCTCAGCAAGAGGAAGAGAGACGTCGAGAATCTCTACGACAAGCACATCGTCTAAGGCAGGTCAGTATGAGAATCCTCTAATCAACTTTAGAACTTTAGTCTCATGTTTCCTCAGACACAGAATCGTTCTTATAGACCCCCATCTCCCACTCCCTCGCGCTCTCAATCCCCCTCTGAGCAGCCCCAGGCTCCCGCACCATTTCAGCGCTCTCCTTCACCTCCAGCCGAGTCGGTTCAGTCCAAACACACTCTAGAGGAGCAGAACGAGGCTGCTACCAAAATACAAACAGCATTCCGCATACACAGCGCTCTTGGTACTCTGAAGACCCTGGAAAGTCAATTCGACACACTTCGAAACTCTTTCACCTTCCCCACAACAATCGACTTCCAAGGTCCTCAGGGTATCATCTCAGTCTCTGTCCCGCCAAGTTTACCCGAGGAGGCTAGCGATATCGATACCCCAAAGTTGGCATACAACCAGACGAACTACACGCTTCATAGCTACACGGAATCCCTCAATCGTTTGCTTATCAAGCTCGACGGCGTTGAGAGCTGGGGCAATTCCACAGTGCGGAAGAGTCGTCGTCGCATTGTTGGACGAGTTGAGACAGAGGCAAGTCGCGTAGAGACGTATTGGAAGCAGAGCTGGGCCGCTTATATTGCATCAAATACAAAACAATAGCATAGTCGGGCGCGAATTGTTTGAAGTTAGATTAGATTTGAGTAATTATTTCCGTATCTCTTTGGCAAAAATTTAGGGGTGATGGCTCGACAGTGAATTAAATTAACGTCCTTGATGAATGATTAACATTATTGAACAATGGATACACACTTTACGATCGTGCATATATTTTCCCTGAAGTGAGCATTTACATATGAACATGTTCAAAAATCGGTAGAGTTCTTACGATGGATAAATGTGTATACCAAGCGGCAATGTTTGTCTTGCGAATCACACACCGCCATAGGGACGAATCCGAAAAGGTCAACTAGCCAGAGGTAAAATACTAGAGGAACACAAAACTCCTGACGAAGACATGGCAAAACAAAGCCATTGAAGATTCATGGCAAATCTTTCGTTGGCCAAGAACATAGATGTATACTCGGCGCCGACTGAGCAGACCACCCCTAATATTTCGAGCAATCTACACGATAGCGAGTGATATCGGTGTTTGGCTCTTTTTCTCGACGTATCGACAGGGAGGATGAATATTGTGTATTCCAGCAAGCAGGCGCTTGAGCAGAGAGGATGAAGACCATGAACTTGTTGCGATGCATTATGGATTGATTCAGGATGTATCCGTAGACAGAGATCATCTTCATAAGAGAAGAGGAAGAGAAGGTAAACGGTGAAGAAGTTGATAGCGGACGAGATAGCTCGCATAACTGGATTTTTATGTGATTTCTTAAGAGCGTGGTATTGCCCACGACTTTGCTTGGAGACAAAGCTATGGCGATGATCAGAGACAAACTTATAGATTTATTAGATTGATCCTTCTTGTGAAGATCCTTTTACAATTCAATTTCTTAGATGTAACAATATGTATCCATTAAACCTGAGTAAAGAAGATATGTTAACACTACATCAAAACTCCTCAAGAGTTAGGCTCGCCTTTTGATTAATTACAGCACTTCCTTGCATTCTGGAACATTCTAAACCAAGGCCCGGTTCCCTTCCATGTATCCTGGAACGAAGGAGGATACCAGCTATTACTTCCCAACGCCGTTACACGTTCAGGATGGGGCATGAGCGCCAGCACACGACCGTTGGGAGTCTGGAAACCAGTAATACCTCCAGGGCTGCCGTTGGGGTTCAACGGGTACTTCTCCGTCGGTTTTCCTTGAGAATCGACAAATCGAACGGCCACAAGCCCCTGCCCTTCCAACCGTTGACGCGTTCCCTCCGAACCAAATGCAACCCTACCCTCTCCATGCGCCACGGCCACAGGTAACTTAGAACCGACCATATCACTGAAGAACACCGACGAACGAGTGACTTCGTTATCCACGATCTCCACCATTGACGCACGGCCCTCGAAGCGTTCAGCCCTGTTAGGTTTAACATCAGGCCAATCCTGAGCACCGGGGATAATTTCGCGGAGGTGACTAAGGAATTGACAACCATTACAGACACCCAGTGCGAACGAGTCCTCGCGCTTGAAGAATTGTACGAATTCTGTGCGGGCGGTTTCGTTGAGAAGTACGGAGTGCGCCCATCCTTTGCCAGCGCCGAGGACGTCACCGTAGGAGAAACCACCGCAAGCAGCAAGTCCAACGAATCCAGAGAGACTAGTGTTGCCTGAGAGTATGTCAGACATGTGCACGTCGACGGCATCAAAACCTGCTGCGGAAAATGACCATGCCATCTCCACTTGTCCATTGACGCCTTGTTCACGGAGAATAGCAACCTTGGGTCTTCGGAACAGGCTTCGAGAAGGCTGATAGGAGAATGTAAGATCATAGAAAATTCCTGTGTGTGACTCGTCTCTGATGAGGCTGAACTCTTCTGTGGCGCAGGTGGGATCGTCACGGAGCACCTGCATTCTGTACGACGTCTCTGACCACATCTCCTGAAGCTCAGCGCGCGTAGTAGAGAGGAGAGACTTAGCATCATGGATAACGGTGATAGTTTGGTCTTTGGGAGATGTATTGACTCGGCCAATAACGTGGATCGAGGTTGAAGGGAAGCCAGTAGCGACGAAGATGGCGAGAAGCTCAGGGAGCTGAGACTGGCGGACCTGTAGGATAGCACCAAGTTCCTCATTGAAAAGGGCTGAGATCGGATCCTGAGAAGGATGAAGAGAGTCGAGAGAGATCTCAGCTCCAACATGGCCTGCGAAGCACATTTCAGCGATTGTAGTGAATAATCCACCATCGGATCGATCATGATACGCTAGAACGAGGCCGGCATCGGTAGACTTGACCTTCTGGCAACCTTCGAAGAAAGCTTTAAGCACAGCTGGGTTCTCGACGTCTGGAGCGTCAGACCCGATTTCCTTAAACACTTGCGCCAGGGCAGAGCCTCCAAGACGCTGTTTGCCGTCAGCGAGGTCGAAAAACACAAGACAGGTGTTTTCGTAAATGTCAGTCCGGAGCTGAGGTGTCCAAGTAGTCCTGACATCGTCAACGGGAGCGAAAGCAGTGACAATGAGTGACAACGGCGAGCTAACTTCCTTCTGTTCTTCCCCCTCCCTCCACTTCATCGACATCGACATTGAGTCCTTCCCAACAGGGATACCAACACCCAATGCAGGACACAACTCCTCTCCAACTGCCTTCACAGCCTCATACAGAGCAGCACCTTCGCCATCTTTTGATGCCGCACACATCCAGTTGGCACTAAGCTTGACCTTGGAGAGTTTCCCGACAGTAGCAGCTGTCAGATTCATCAAGGACTCGGCGACAGCCATGCGAGCGGATGCTGCGGGGTTCAGGAGCGCGACAGGGGTCCTTTCGCCCATTGCCATGGCTTCCCCGACGATGACGTCGAAGCCGTAGGATGAGCGGGTGACGGCTACGTCCGCGACGGGCACTTGCCAGGGGCCGACCATCTGGTCTCGAGCAATGAGGCCAGTGATAGATCTGTCTCCAATGGTAATGAGGAATGACTTGGAGCCGACGGAGGGAAGGCGGAGGACGCGATTAATCGCAGAGGTCAGACGGTCAGAAGGCGAGCTTATACTAGGTAGGTACTTGGAGAGAGATGTGTCAAAAGTAATCTGGGCAGGTTTGCGGGTAACGTCTGTTCTCGACATTTTGGGTGGCTTGCCAAATAACGTCGACATCTTGAGGCGAATGACATCTTGGTTGAACAGTCTGTCTGTGACGACCAGTTCCTCCTCCGCAGTGGCAACACCGACAATCGAGAATGGGCAGCGCTCGCGCTTTGCGATTGTCTCAAAGACGTTAACCTTGTCAGCCGAAATGGCGAGGACATAGCGCTCCTGGCTCTCATTGCACCAGATCTCCATCGGCGACATCGAAGAATCTGCCACCAAAACGTCCCGAATCTCGAAGGTACCACCCAAGTCGGAGTCGTGCACAAGTTCAGGAAGAGCATTTGATAAACCTCCTGCACCGACGTCGTGTATGCTTTCTATAGGATTCTCATTCAATGCCACGCAAGCATCAATAACCTGCTGACACCTTCTCTGCAGTTCCGCATTTTCTCTCTGTACCGACGCGAAGTCCAATTCGGCCGAGCTTGCTCCCGAGACCTGACTGGACGCCGCACCTCCTCCGAGCCCAATCAACAGCCCAGGACCACCCAAAACAACAATCTTCGACCCAACCTGGATTCCGGCCTTTCTAGAAAACTGTGGACGCACGTTACCATATCCACCTGCAATCATTATGGGCTTATGATATCCCTTGACTTCACAAGTTTTACCATCGTCAGTGATCGGGATACTCTCAGAAAAGGTCCTGAAGTACCCAGCAAGCGCAGGACGTCCGAACTCATTATTGTATGCTGAAGCGCCAAGCGGACCCTCAATCATGATGTCGAGAGCGGATGCGATATGTGAAGGACGGCCAAAATCGGTTTCCCAAGGCTGCTCATATCCAGGGATGAGCAGGTTGGACACGGTGAAACCGGCGAGCCCGGCTTTGGGCTTT
Organism: Termitomyces sp. T70a; assembly: GCA_017657195.1. NCBI lineage: Eukaryota > Fungi > Basidiomycota > Agaricomycetes > Agaricales > Lyophyllaceae > Termitomyces > Termitomyces sp. T70a. The sequence continues at coordinate 78,292 of JAGGAT010000047.1, forward strand.
GAGCCTCTGCCTGTCGCTCCTTCATCACGGATCTCACCTCCTGAACCAGTAGCGGCACCAGGATAAGGCGAGACTGCAGTTGGATGGTTGTGCGTTTCAACTTTGATAAGAATAGGGAAGTCTTCTTCAACTGACTCGTACAGATGGCGAAGACCAGGGTTAGCCCCTTCAGAAGGCTCGTGAGATACATAGAATCGCGGTGCAGGATGGCCGTGGAGGACGGCGGCGTTGTCGGAATATGCAGAGATGGTACCTGTGCCACTGATTTTTTCCGTGTTGCGGATCATCTGGAATAGAGACTTGTCAAGCGCCTTTCCGTCAATCGTCCATGACGCATTGAAGATCTTGTGCCGGCAGTGCTCAGAGTTGACCTGAGCGAACATGAACAGCTCAGCATCGCTGGGGTTGCGGTTGATGGGAGCTGGACCCGTGATGTACGCTTCTACCAAATAGTCAACTTCATCGGAGGTGAGCGCAAGGCCTAGGAGTTTGTTAGCATTCATGAGTCTCTCCTTTGGCGTTCCATCTCGTTCAGAGAAAGTTTTGAGGTCGACCGTGCGAAGAGGGCGAGGTTTGTTTTTCGCAAAAATGGCGTCTTCGTCAGGAGGTGTCGTCTGGTACACTTGAGTCATGCGATCATAAATAGAGTTGGAAAATTTGTGAAGATTGTCTTGGAGAGTGGATGAAGTTTTCATGGTGAAAGCAAAAGCAATACCACGCTCCAGACGTTCAATACGCGTATCGAGATTACACAATGCAGCAATATTTGTAGCTTTACTTGACCACGGGGAAATTGACCCTGGCCGTGGGGTTACAAAGACGATGTTGTCGCGTCGTAGTAGCTGTTCCCTTGTTTCTTTCAGGATGATATCATCTCCGTAACTCAACAGTCGATCAAGGGCTTTTCGAGATGCAGACGAGGTATCAGAAAGTTCTACTTCTGCATCGCTTGTCGTGCATTTCACAAGGTGAATCCAGATGGCGTCAATAGACACGACATCAGGGCTAATCAGTTGGATGCTTTTGAGCAGCACATCTCGCTTAGGCCGAGAGATTGCAGATGAACCTGGAAGAACAAGCATCCTCTACAGAGTTAGATGGATACCATGCACGACAAAATCATCTCTTACCTCTGTGTTCCCCCTTTAGATTTGTGGGCAGAAAGATGCAAGGACGACAAAAATTGTATCGTAATCTAATCTAACATCAATGAGGCACGTGTATATATGTATCACCAGTTTCGTAATATGGGAAAATGGACCCCATTCTTTTGCGCCTATGTGGTTCTTGTTATTTGTAAGTATCTTAATCTTCATTGGAAAATTCCAATTTCATCGAAAGAATTAGTCACGAAGCATATCACGAACCTCATTTGGCCATGGGAAAAACATGACTTATTTGCTAATGATATACATTATATCCGTGTAGTAACGCCCTGTTGATGGGCTACATATCATGCACTTTGTCACACAGAGACCCTCGTTGTCCTTCTCTCATTATCTTTATTCACTTTGAGCTGCCCGCTCTCGAGTTTCCTTTTGAAAAATGTCTTCGCTCTTTTGCTTTATCTTCTATTAACTCTACTCACCATATCGCTGAAACTCCCAGCTACTTCTATATCAGTATATGGTACTATCGCTGCGAATGCGAAGCGTGCTGTATCAATGTGCAGTGTGGATGGGTCTCATACTGCCGCGTTTACCGCTCATCCTAACAAGGGTGTCCAATACAAACAGCCCTTCTACCAAGTTTCGAGTTGGCGGTAAATAAATACATACTACCTATTTGAGTGACTTATTCAAGCGTCCGTTGACAGACACAGCAAGAGCGCTCGATCATCACCAGGCATCCTTTGATTGTCTCTTGGCGCACCAGGAATACGGAATCCAACCTAAATCGACCTCGTTGTGAGAGTAAAAGGTAACTGTCTTGACGTTGTGATACCGTCTACCTGCTGAACTGGCACTTTTTATGATAGGAAATTTTACAGTCTCCTGATGGAATCTGAGCTCATCTAGGATACGCGATTTTTTCCTCTCTCTCTTCACAGCTGTAGATCCTTCAATCTCTAGTGGGCACAAGTCTTCGCATGGGAGTATGTATATTTCTTGCTTGTGGAAAGGTTTTGAACCTATTCGATTAGCCCCACAAGGAACGATGTTGGGCTTTGCGGGTTTCTAGAATTTTTTGGCGCTTGTGGAATGGCGTTGAAGTATGCCATTTTAGGTAGGTTTCTCGTCATCGAGCTTCGTATCAAATGCCATGGCTGTGTATTAGGCCAAGCCAGATGGTATGTAACATAGCATGACTCTGTTTACATTCCCTGGTAGGAACATTGGTATTAGCTGTGCTGAACGAAGAGAAGTCCGTCTTTCAAAATTAGGTCGCCAAGGAATTACAAGCATTTATGAATCAGTGCCGAACCAGAGACGAATCATGGCTTCATCCACTACACTCGTTTCCATTTTGTCCTCCACGTTGCCTTTGCCGACCATGACTTTTGATCCCTCCATTGTAGGACGTCCCTTGGCTTTCGAGGCATACTGCCTGAAACCTCCTCCCGATGCTTGTGATTACGGACCCTGTCCAAATCCTGATGTGACGGGTGTTGGACAACAACTTTCCAGTTCGTCATGGTGAACTTCTCTTCAATAGTTCCGAGCTTACTGAGAGCTCAGTTTACGTCGCCTCGGTCACGTTTGGTGAGCCAAACATCATGTTCAAGTCATCGGCTACTGAAATAGGTATTAGTTATAGCAATTGTCTATTGTCAGGGGTTGGTTCGCCCCATGTTATACACCCATCTAGGACTAATCTATTCCCTTCTTATCGCGAGTTCTGCATCGATAAGCCGAGGAGAACTCACGCAGAACGATGGCGTTTTTGTTCTCGTCACTGTAGCGTCACCAGCAAGCTTTTCCCTCTGGTTTCTTACTCTCTGGTCATTATGGCACCCCAATGATTTTCCTGTTCGGAAAAGCAGTTCGAAATCAATAGAAGTGCTTTTACTGAAATTCTTATCCCTCGGGAGCTTTGTCTTTGAAATCATCATGATCTGTCTCATCTTTATGTCACCCGGTCATTTGAATTTCAGTCAACCAGCTTGCGATCGTTCGTTTGGAGGCAAACTATGGATTGAGCTTCTTTGGGAGATGCCTTATATTGTTCAGACGGGGTGGTTAGTGATAATCATCAGCCTGATGGGCTGTACCCCGCCGAGTTGCTGAGTAAGTGATCCCTGAGAACTCTAGATCATCACTGTACTGAACGCTTGGCCAAATATCAGCTTTCGGACAAGCGCGACATCTTCATGGGGCCAATGGGAAACGATAACGCAGGTGGACGTTGTGACCTGGACCGAAATTTCATTAGTGAAGCATCCCGCGATTGCCCTGCCTAAATCAAGTCAAACCTTATCCACGATCCTCATTGTAATACAACTCTGTGCCATGCCAAATATTGGTTTTTTTGTCAACCAAAACCTCGTCGTTCTTCTCCTTCTCATTCGGGCAGATGTCATGGACATATTGTTGAACAAAGACAGGCCATTCAGTTTTTTCGTGTATAAGTTCGTCTATTTTTCTCTCTCCCAAAAGATTTTATGCTCATGGTCTCAGTCTGAGTTTTTTGGCGGGATCTTTCTTCGCCTTGAACTCAATCTTAAGTAGTAACTTCCCTACATCCTCAGATTCCATTCTAGTATACGTGTGCCTGGTCATCTCATGGCAAAGATTTCGCTTTCCGGGTGCAGTCAATTTAGTAGTGTGGCGAAACCGCATCTTGTATGTTGATTGAAAAATAGACGCCAACGTCAATTAACGATCTGCGGACCCTAGATACCTGGTGGGGCTTGGAATCGCCTTGGTTTGTAGCTCACTTGCGTGGATCGTAACTCCTGACGGTCTTGGAACATTTATCGACGGAAAGAAATCTTTTGTCGCTCTAAAACCACAGCCGCTACTTTTGAATACGTTTATGTTACCATTATGGATCCTTGCTTGGCTGGCTACCTCCATATGGCCTGCAGGAAAACGGCTGTCATGCAGCCAAATGTGGTGAGACCTTGATATCTTCATCTTTCTGCACAGTCAGATGCCAACAAGTTCTACCCTTTCAGGAGTTCCACAATGTCAAGGGCACATATCCTCAAGGCCGGTCTATTGGTCATCGCTCCACACGGAATGTGGATACAAAGTTCCATGGCTTCAAATCCTACCAAGTCGACCATATGACCTTTGGTCAGGTAACCTTGTACAAAACTGCCAATCGCTGAGTACTAAGACCACTTTCACAAGATTTTCGCATTGGTTGTCTCCACAGCCTCTGTGGCTTCTCTCTTTCGTGTTGCTCGACGCATTGACAGGAAGGTTTGGAAGGCTTTTTTCCTTTCCGAACCTCTCTCTCCATCACAAGGTGATCTCCTTCCGCTGCATTCCCACGTCGGGGCTTCTACGTCACGAAATCCCGACCAGCCGTCTCAGTCAACATGAAGCTCGACATTAGCATGAGAAAGAAAATAAAACATAATAACATAATCATTGATCTTGAATAAACCCATTTATTCGTAAACATTGTAGTAGCACAGCAAATAATGATATGACTCAACTCCTCCTAATGTATTTGTGATGTGTAATTGTACAAGGAACAAGCTAGATTAATGATACAACATTCGAAATTGAGGCCAGGGAGGGCTGACTACAATCGACTTTCCATGAGCAAAGCTTCCCTCCTCCATCCGAGGGTATTCTTGCCGAACGCCGCTTCCAGCGCCTCCCTGACGGTTCGCACAAAGACGAACTCCATCTCGTTCCGGATTTCGAGCGCAACATCATGCTCAACGTCCTTACGGTTGGCCCAGGGAAGTATGACTTTCGAAATTTGAGCCCGATGGGCGCCGAGGACCTGATGCATCGATTAGTGACCACTTTCTGAGCTCAACAGCGAGAAAGCTCTCACCTTCTCCTTAATTCCGCCGACAGGGGTGACACGACCGCGAAGAGTGATCTTTGTGTCGAGTGAATTTTCTGTCTTTCGAGAAGAAAATGAATAGGCCACATACCTCGCCAGTCATAGCAATGTTGCTTGGTACACACGCCCCAGTCAGCAACGAGACAAACGCGCACGTCTGCAAACAAAATCAGTATAATTATTATGGTACCCTCACTGAACGCACCATTGCAACGCCAGCGCTCGGCCCGTCTTTCTTCTGGGCTCCTGATGGCAAATGAAGGTGAATATCAATTAATTCAGGAACTTTCAGGGGGTCCTGAGCCCGAGTATTTGTGATACACAAATCGTAAGCATGAGTCTTAACCCAGCTTAATGCCAACTCTGCGCTCTCTTTAATGACCTATTGTTAAGATGATGAGCACCCATCAAATATGAGACACACAAATGGAAAGTTAACGCACATCTCCCAAACTGCCTGTCAACTTGACCCGACCGCTTCCTGGCACGACAATCGTTTCAACAGGAAGTATGCCGCCCTCTCCCTGACCCATGACAACAAGGCCATATACAACGCCCCTCCTTTCCTCCCTTTCTCGCTCTTCACCGTCCCACCTCGCGATACCCAGAATCTTCTCAATTTCATGCTCCTCGACAACCCGTCTGTACGCTCGCTTTCCGCCCTCCTTGTCTGCTACCACCACAGCCCCGTCATTCTGTCCCACTTCTCGCGCATCTCCACCCTCATCCATGAACTCAGCCCACTCAACAGCCTTGTACCTCACGACACCTCCAATAGCACGTTCGAGGCTCCTAACGCCAGCTTCCCGAGTATATCGTGTGGCAATGTGCAAAAGAGCAGGCTCAGTTAGGGTCATATGAGACTCGTCCAAACCGTTGGCTTGAAGTTGCTTTGGCAAAAGGAAGCGACGGGCAATGTGCATTTTCTCATCGTACGTATATCCTGGACAACGGTTATGACTATGTAAGTAAAGAGGGGACGAGGTATACGGACCAGAAAGTTGGATGATTTCACAACGATCCAAGAGTGGTGCAGATATAGTCTCCAACGAATTTGCAGTGCAGATGAACAATATCTGGCTGAGATCAATAGGAACGTTGATGTAGTGATCCTGATGTCAATAAGTGCAAGCTGGAGTGTGTAATAGTCAAAATCTTAGATACTTACATTGAAGGTATGGTTCTGCTCAGGGTCCAAGACTTCCAACAAGGCGGCTCCGGGATCGCCATGGAAGTTGCTTTGACCGATCTTGTCGATCTCGTCTCTAACCAAGGTTGAGCAGAGTAAGTGAATTTACGTGTGCAACGAAGATGAAGCTGGACAGACGTACAGTAACATAACAGCATCCAATCTCCCTCCCTTCCGGAGGGCTTGAACAATTAACCCGGGCCCCGACGCGACGTATGTGCGCCTGTGACCCCTGATCTCGGCTTCGTCTCGGACACCTCCCAAAGAAATACGCTGGAAAGGTCGCCCGAGAGCTTTGGCGATGGATTGGCCAAGGGATGTTTTGCCTGTACCAGGGGGTCCGACGAAGCTGCATGGCATTCGGAAAATCGTCATAAGTCGTGAAACTGGTACTCACAGTAAAATGGGTCCTTTAACGCTCTTCTTTCCGAGGCGTCCGGCCTTGACGGGCCCGGATATCGGTAAAGGTTTGAGAATTTGCTGTTGCTTGCTCTTGTCATATGGAACAACCGAGTTGTCCTTGTTGTCCGCTGCTTTGTCTTTAGACTCTATCGCCTTCGCATCACTTTGCCGTCGAGCCTCCTCTTCACGAATGTCACGGTCAGCATTTAATTCCTTCAACCGAACCACTGCTAGGTATTCAATGAGTCGTTTCTTGATTTTCTCGAGACCAAAGTGGTCTGCATCGAGCTGAGCACGGGCAGCTGCAAGGAATGATCTGTCTCGAATGGTTCGCGCAGGTTGGGTTTCTGGATTGAGGGATGTAGTGTTTGGCCATGGTATGGAGCTAAGCCATTCAAGCTGAACCAGATGGTTAAGAAATACACAGTTCAAAAGATATGAAACACGAACATAGCTACGAATCACCCCATGTTCTACACTCCCTTGCGGGATTCGCTTCAACCTCCTCCATTCCCTCACACCCATCTTGCGCTCCTCCGACCCAACTTCCATCGCCTCAATTCTACGTTTGAGGTCGGCCATGTCATCGGCTTCGTGTTGCTCGTCGTCGTCGAGCTCCGAGCTACTTGTATTGTCTGGTGAAGTACCCGACGAGGTGCTAGAGGAGGGACTGGACCGGGTGAGGGCTTGGAGTTCTCTCGTGATAGCAGCGAGCTGTTGCCGAAGGAAAAATTCCTTTTGTTGTTTGGAAAGGGATTCGTCAACAGCAGTAGCGATCTTCTTTGAAACTTCCGATATAGAAGTTTGCTTGAGGAAGATGTCTGTGGCAAGTTTGAGACGAGCTTCCGTGTCCGGGGTGCTCAAAATCGCTGTTAAAAAGCGCCATGAATGACAGGTATCGAGGATTGTTGGGGATGAGAGTAACGCACCAAGTTTGTCCGCGTATTCGCCATCAATGCTTCCCACCAGAACATCAGCCATCCAAGGCGCCCGGGAACTGGTGATATCCTCCAGCATGCTGGCTATCTTGTGATAATTCTCTTTACGAGCATGCTGTGTCGAGTCTCTTGCAAGTCTATCCAAAAGTCTCAAAGCGGAGTGCCTGAACTTGTCGACCGTTTCCTTTGACGGTATACGCTCCGTAGGAGGATATTCAATTTCTTGCAACGACAAATCGGCCGCACGTTCAGAGGGCAATGAATCCTTACTTGCGGCAACCAGTCGTATTCTTGTGAGGCCATGCAATGAAACGAGATAAGGCTGCCGCGGGTTGCGCAGGGTAGGCCGGACCATGCGGAGTACACGGGCAGCAGTCCCCCATTCTGAGAGTACGGTGGATTTGTCTTCGGAAGGTGGATGTACAAGAGGAACAGCTGCAAGAACTGGCAGAGCGTCGGACTCATCAATGAGCGCGAGAATTGCCTCGCCAATGCTCTGGGAAACGGGGACAGTGAAACGGGACGTGGGCAAAAGAATGAGAGGATGGGGAAGGGCAAGAACAGGAAGCTTTGAGCTTGCCATGGATGACAATGTCTAGAGTATGTTGAGATCACTGAGCAAGACGAGAACTTGAGTGAAGACGGGAGAAGAGTGATTGTACCCAAAGGTTCAGGTGAAATATCAGTCCACGTGACCTGATGCAACCGGCTATTTATTCGGCCCGACGTGGCGAAGTCATTTCGCCTGCTTCCAGAGCATGCCTTCTTTGACAGAAAGGAGACCTTGGAAATGATAATGTACCGCGGATCTCCATCAGCATCGTAAACATTTTGCGGATCTACATGTACTCTTTGTTCCATTTCACTTGTGTCTGTCTCGGAATACTGCAAAGGTCACAATACGGATCAGGTGCTTTGATGATGGAGATCGAGGTGGATGTAGAACACTGCTAATAAAGGAGAAGGATAAAATTGTACTTATCATAACAATAGAAGGATGTCTTATCAAAACCTCCCTTGTCACCTGAGTAGACTCGTGGAGTAGAGATGGTAATAAAGTACTGCTGTTACTCATCCTGAAGCCACGATATCGGCTGATCTGGCCAAGTGCTGATCGTTCTTCTTAAATCCTTGGACTTGTTGCACTCTGAGGGTGAGTTTCACAAGTGGGGGATCTAGCTACAGCCAGAACATCAGGTATAATTTTGTCCCATCATTTTCAACGTGGTCAGAGGGACTAAGCAGCGTCACATGCAAGTCCCTCGCGCAACGTCTTAGTCCGTGTCGTCCACTTCATCGAAACTAGAAAAAACAAAATTCAAATCATGAAATTTCTAAGGGTTTTGGCATGCCAGTCCAAGCTTTCACGGAGTTTGGGTATATTGATAACAAACCAACACAAAGATTAGTGAAAAAGATGGAAACTACTATATCCAAGCGTCCAAGATTAGGAAGTGATCTACACTACGTACAAATTAGAATGCCAATAAACGGACAAGAAAAAAAGATCTCCGCGCTCACCGCGGGTATCCTACGACGATCCGTATTTAACAAGCAAAAAACTGGTCAGACTCCATATGGTGGATAGTCTGGGCCTTGTGCTTCCTCATTTGCTGCTCTAGGGTTGACAGCCGGAGTCATGCCAAAGAGCTATGCAAAAGATAGGCATATGTCAACATCGATAGTTCAGGACTTTGGATCGGAAATCGTACATATTTAATATCTCTTACACTCAGCTTGTGAAGTTTGGCACCAGAGCCCTCTCCGAGTGCTGCTTCCGCAAGACCTTTGAAACAACATTAATGTGGCACATGTGAGATCTAGTGTATTACTGACCAGTCTTCACGTCTTGGAGGCGCAGCATTCTATCCATAATACAGAGTTAAAGAAGTGAGTGAACAGAGATGAAGAAACAGACCGTTCTTCGATGGTGTTATCTACCACCAGGCGCTTGATGACAACCTCTTTCTCCTGTCCAATGCGATGAACCCTAAGGTATATGGCATTGAAGGGTTGTGACAGATCTCAAGGACTAATGACTAACCTATCATATGCTTGGGATTCAGCAGCATAGTTCCACGAGAGGTCCATGCTGAATGTACATCAATGTATTATCAAGGGTGGAAGTGAGATACACACTTTATGATTCGATTTGCAGATACCAGATTCAACCTATACTCTTTCAGAATGAAAAAGTATTAACCTGGGCAAAGTGCAAGCTTACCCGACGCTTCCGCACCTGGTGCTGAAGCTCAGTCAGACAACTGAATCCAAAGTAACAAGGCGAAAGACTAACCTAATTAAAATCACTTTTGGTCCACCTGGCATTTTGAACGTGCTTAACACGCGGTCACGCGCCATACGATCCATCTTTCCGTCGAATCTCAAGCTTTGGATACCATGTCTCGAGAACAGGACTTCTATGAGATCAAGCATCGAGGTCCCTATAATCCATGTTCATCAAATTAGAGGAGCGGGGATTTAGGCACTCACATTGAGAATAGACAATTGTCTTGTCTCCAGTTGCATCCCACTTTTGGAGTAGTTCAATCAAGGCAATCATTTTTGCGCTCGGCTCGAGACCATCATCGCCTCGACTCCAAGTAGCAATGACAGAGTCTGATGGCCCTTCTTTGCCATTTCTTCCGCGCTTCTTGGCGGGGCTCTTGTCGTTATGGGATACAGAAGTATCTCCCGATGTTTCCTTGTCAATGGGATTCACAAGCTCGATTTCGGAGTCGCTCGTGGAGCTCATCTTAGCATCCCTCAGGGGCTTGGACACTTGATCAATGGTGAAGGCGACCACCTACAAAATGGTAAGCTCATGAGGCAATTGAGGGACCTCTGCTTACGTCATCATCATCATCATTAACCTGACTCTTTTTCTGACGCTTAACGGGACGTTTATCAAGAATAGTGGAGACATCGGGCAGATCGTCATCGGAATCATCGAGTACAGAATGTTCGAAGCTCGCTTTGGGGGAAGGTGAACGCATTTTGACATTCCAATCCGGGATCCTGCGTCCACCCTTGCTTCGGCGGGTCTCGCGTGCATGCTGGGTGAGCTCTTCATCTGTTGGTTCGAAGGCTGAGGCTTTGAAGACTTTGTCTGGCGTGAGGTCAACCATCTTTCTGCAAGTCGTGCCTATGAACATCATGAGTGGGCCGAGAGAGGAAAGAGGAGTGAGGACTAACAGGGCCGGTAGCCTTTGGCGGCACCAGTTTCATACTCCTTCTCAGCTTCTAAATTTTCTTTCTCGTTGCCTTGACCGCTATGACTTATGAGCAATAATGTTGACAATTCATTTTTGCAAGACATACAAAATACCATCATGGGCAATGGCAGAGTTCTGCAGATTGAGAAGACAGTCTGACCTACCTGATAAGTACGCTTATTGTCAAACAAAATAGGTCCTACCAAAACAGATTTCGTGAGTGCAGCTGAGGACGCGGCCATTGTCGTTCATGAAGACTGTCCAAGCATGCTGAGCGTTAATGCATCGATCACGAAACGAAATACATACATTCTTGACAAACAGGACAGCATCCTCCAGCAGTTTCTGTCTCGTCTGAAAAATCAAGTAGCTCCGAAGCGCGGCGCCTAAGCAGCGACCTAATAGAATAACATAGTCGATTAAAACTCAATACCTTCGACTTTTGTTTGTTCACCTCTTCTTGACCTTATTTCATCAAATCAGCCAAATCAACAATGGTACCTACCAATCGAGCTCGACATACCTCGGCAACCCAAGCACCACCCATGACCTTCTTTGCACGTGCAATTTCTTTATCGCTATCACTACCGACGAGGAGGGTCGGATCATCGTACTCTTCTGTTTGTGACTGGATTATCGAGTAAGTATGGAAGCACAACATTAAATAGTACGGGTAATACCTACCAGAATAAGGTTGGGATGGCAGCAGAGCTGTCGAAGACGAAGTATCATAACCTTGTGAACAAATCTTTAGCGGAGGCCGCAAGTCCCACGGAGAAAGCAGAACATACAAGTACAACGGCTTGACTAAATGCAACCAGTGAGGCTGATGGATTAAGAATTGCGGAAATATGTAACACACTTTTTGACAAGCGTTCGCTCCCGAATAAACCTGTTAAGCCGAATCTTGGTTCTCCGTTCGAACGAATCATAAAGCTGCATGTCCTTCAGCTCAAATATTGAAAACAATCAGCGGAGTAGACTTACGTCACGTTCATCTCTAGAAAAATCAAGTTTGACAATCTCTATATCTTTCTTCGGAAGCTCCAATATCGGTTTACCCTCAAGCATCGAATTCTTTGTCCGGCGAAGGAGAACAGGCCTCAAGATAGCTTGTGCCCGAGAACCTTCGGTTTGCTTTGAGGATCGGGTTTTGAGGGCGATTTAGTTCAACTTACCAGCTAGAAGTGCATCTGAGAATTGTACTTTGGCCTGCGCTTGTCCTGTGGATACCTAACTCAATACAAATCGAAGGTAGGGCTACGTACGATATGTTCTTCAAATTTCTTCCAGTCATTCCAAGGACGGAAACGACCAAATCGCAATAGGCCGTAGATGTCGGCCCTGATGGAAGACTGATAGTCAGCTGGTAGAAAGTAGCCGTCGAAGATGGGACAGAACGTACAATGTATTGGTTACGGGGGTACCTGTCAGCATCCAACGATATTTAGCTTGAACGTGGGCCAGACTGACACTTGAACGTGTAGCTCTGTGTGATGATCCCATTAGGCTATGATACAGAACGGAAGATAGGCACATACCGATTACGGATGAACTGTGCTTCATCTGCAACAGCTCGATAGAACTTGGCGCGTGCCAATATGCCACTGACATCCGAGACATCAGTATATGGTAAATATTTCGACACCCTCGATTAAACATACCCATTATCAGCAAGCCACTCTATTTCTTCAGAAGCATCAATGTCTCCTGGGATGTAGAAATCTTGATTCAAAGTTTGGTACGTCGTGACAACAACCTGCTGAATTGAGCTTCATAAAAGCTTAAAACTGTCAATACCATACATCATATTGTTTGATTTGCGATATTTTCTGTTCAGCTAGGTATGAGGTGTATCATCAAGGGTAGGATCGTGGGCCGAACCTTGAGCTTATCTTTCCCATGGTGCAAGTGCACAGTGAACACTCCGTTAGTCTTAGTTTCTACTTCCTCCTTCCACTATCTCGAGGCATCAAGGAGAGAAAAAAGCCAAGTTATACTTAGGACTTACCTGATTAAGGAGCGCCGCAGGCACAACGATAAGAGTTGTGCGGTGTTCCTCATCCAGGCTTGCCTGGTTCTTCACCATGGTTGCAATCATTTGGACTGTTTTACCTGCGCGGTCGTGTTTGAGGCAAAAAAGGTGCTTACGAAAACAAAACAAGTCGAACGACACGTACCAAGACCCATATCATCACTGAGGTGCATTCAAAGCATGGGAAATAAGCAATCAATGGATAGACATACGCTAAAATTCCACCACAATCCGCGCTCTCTTCTTTAGCAATCATCCTGATGCAGGTTCAAAGTTCATTTCAATATGGCATGGTGAAGAGAAGGAAACGAACCACGCGACGCCAATCGCCTGATGATTGAGCAAGCGCACTTCCATACCTGAAAGAAGATCTTTTGTACTGTACTTTTGTGAGTGCGTAAAAGAAGTCTACTGAGCAAACGCACTCTTTCAGTCCGAGCGACTCCATCGCCTTGCTCACGGTAAGACCGTGACTGAGGTTATCAATGGACTTCGTAAAGAATTCCCCCATCCTGTACAACTTTGAATATTCTCTTTGTTTCGAATGACTTCGTCACTTTGACCTTTGCTCCTGATCCGGCCCTCCAAAGTCGATAGCACGTAGAGGAGTATGGAAGTCATAGTTCAAACTGAAGTTCCCGCGAGGTGCTTGACCGTGCATCGTTGGTCGTTTCGAAAGTGGAACTGCTGACTCTTTACTGATGAGTTATTCCCTGTAGATGCTAACACAGCCTCACCAATATCCATATCATCCATATTGTCAAGGACTCTCTGTTGCTGCAGCGCGTGCTCATCGTTCGGAGCCTGTTGAATGCTTTGAGAGCCACCTTCATTGCAATCCAACTTGGATTGAAAGGAAATCTGTTCTATTGTTGTTGATGGCTTCGAACTCGTGTGGGTGCTGTCTGGCGCGCCTGCAGCAACATACGAGTTATCCAGGGCATTTAGAAGACAGGATGTCTTATAAGACACGTCACAGTTCATCTTGAACGCGTAAAAGGCCCGAATTTGGTTTATAGTACCGTCAAGGAGAAAAGATGAAGGTTGCAGTCGATGGACTCACGTCACGTGACATCGCGGTTTGCGAGCAAATGGATTAGGGTCAAAGACTGCTCATTGTTTCTTTCACTCTTTATTTCTTCACACTCGTCACACCCTTTACCATTGTCTCATCAGATATTTCGCTGTGAAGACCTCATCGTCGTCTCACAGTACACTGCACTCGCAGGTATGTACTTTACTGTACATCTGGCCTACCGACCTGCCCTTTAGTTAAACAAATATCGTCATCTCATACATTTGTTCTCAGCCTGCTCTGCATGTGAGTTGTTCAATTGAGGCGAGCCTCTATCCACGACATCTAAAGATCCTGCGTCTCTTCCTCGGAATTAATAAATCAAGCTGATGTCTGCCACGTTTGCAGCCAACGAAAATGATTCTGCGTCCAACGCTCGGCCCCAAAGTCCAGACAGTCTTGATTCTATCCTACCGACTACTCTCGATGTGCCTGATGATGATTTTGATGACCTTGCCGAGCGGCGAATTGCGTGATGGGACTCGGCTCGTCTCAAGGCTTGGATGTCAGGCAAGGGCTATACATTCTACCAGCGGGTGTATTCCTCTTCGGGCGATCCTTCGAGCACTGTTTGCTTGCATGACGCTCGACGACAAGATACATCTTTCCCTTACGCACATCATGGTGGACCAGAGGGCGATGTCAGCTTTAGTGCCAGTACAGGCCCACGAGTGCGTATCGTCTTTTCTTTGTGCTCTATGATACTTTTAACTATTATTCAGGAAAATGTTGGATATGCCCTGGACTCTCAAGGAAGACATGTTGCTATAAAGGCAGTTTTGTCAGGAAGCGAGGAGTATCGTATCCTCACATACCTTCAAAACGAGGCTGTGCCAAAGTCGATAGACAATTTTCACAATGTCATGCCCATCCTCGACATTATTGCATGCGAAGGTCACTGGCTTGCCATCATGCCTCGGTTAGTGCGCTTGTTTCTCTTTGAATTCTCAGTATAAACGCGAACTATTCATGACATGAAGATGGGGCTCCTTTCCTTTGCAACCAGACTATCGGAATATGAAGGAAGTATTCCACTTCATCCACTGTCTCTTGAAGGTTAGCCGATATTGTTATCATTAGAGACAATGCATGACCTTCCTACCAGGGTTTACACTTTCTGCATTCACGCAGAATAGTTCATGGAGTGCGTCTCTCTGTCTTGAATACGTTTCACGACATTGATTAGAATGACCTCAGGACATCAAGACAGAGAACATACTCGTCAACCACATCGATAGAGAGTTTGATGAAAGATATAACCCCCATCGAGCATCTGGGGAAGTTGACCTACGCATTATTCGACTTTGGTCATTCAACCATGTTTCCGCAATCTGCAGATATAAACGAATGTCGACTTCCGAGCTCCATCTCTTTTCAGACCTGGCAGTCACGGCGTCCAGACGATACTCATCAGGGGGAAATCGATTTCAACCCCTTTGCATTTGATGTCGGTATGTTGGGTGTTCTCTTTTGCGAAGAGTTCCAAGTGAGTTGAGTTGATGTATTACTATCATTGTTTGACTCAGCATCCGATTACTGTATAGCACCTAACAACATTGGCGCCTATGTTGGCGCCCCTTTTCGACATGATGACAACGAAAAACATTCCAAGGCGTTTCACAGCCTCGGAAGCCCTGGCATTCTTTGAGGAGCACGTTCAACCTCTAATAACTGGGCTAGAAAAGATTTTTTGTTGTCCACGGAGTTTATATGAGTATTACATACGATTTGATAAATTTGACCGTTGGCGGGACCTGGACCCCCAATTCATTGAAAAATGGGCCAAATTTCGTGAACCGCCTATCCCTTTTTATTTTCGAGTCCAACAGATATTCTATGGACGTCCTTGGCGATGGCATCTCGTTAATTATGTCCGCCGACTTGGTCGACTGGTCAAGCAGGGTTATTATCTATTGCTCCACATATCTTGAAGTGTAGTAGTACCCTTATCATTTCTATAGTACTCCAAGAAATCTATTCTTTGGCAATTAAAACCATACAGGGTCAACGTTTGCTGCCCTTCCACATGGTTTTGCTCTTTACTTGTCATACGCCGTCTATAGGACCCGAGACGCTCCGGACAAAACTTGTCCGCAAAATAGCGGATTCGAGGCGGAATTTCTGTCAAATCTAAGTCCCGATTTTGCGGATTTGAGGCCTCTGGAAGGCAACCTTAGTCCGCAATATTGCGGATTTGAGGCCCGGCAGGGAGAGATTTTTGAGAATTTGGCACAAGATTGGTTCTGAATAGTCCAAGGCAGTCTGATTCCTTAAATTGACGCATCGAGTTGCTACACAGATGATAGCTCGAAAAGTTGAACGTCTAGAGAGTGCTCTAGTTATTTGAATAGATTATCATCTTTTTGACCTTTAATAAATCTCATAGCATGGCAAAAGGCTCTTTTTGGGACCTACTCACCTTGGGTGAAATGCTTCTTGATATCCTATAGCACCGTTTATTTGTGAACATTGTTTTCTGAGATTCTACATGTCCTGCAAGGCCTTTGATTTGAGGGATCTTTGTAGGAGCATGACATTCCCATTGAGGTCGAAGCTCTGCAAGCAGCTTTGGTGGCAGTTTGCAAAAACAAAGCCTCACAGAATGATGTGTGCAACAAGATATTGTAACTTTCACAGCAATAAAGGCAAGCAATGTGTTGAAAAGGCTCTCACAGACCTAAATAATGGGGTCTTTAAAACTGTGCTGCAAAACACTACAAGCTTCAAAAGAGTACACTTTAGCATCAACACAAAGGAGTAACAAAACCAAAAGGAAAAACCCATGAAGAGCAATGCTCCTTACACCTGCACAAGAAGAGGCCCTTGTTGACTGAATAAAGTATCTTGGTGTCACAGTGACACGTCCATCTCAAAGAACTGAAACAGGAACTGAGAGGGGAACAAAATCAATTGATTTTGTTTCTTTAAAAGTACAAATCAAGCTGAAAACTGTAAGCAAAAGGTCGAAAACTGTAGACCAAACATACCTCAGAAATAAAAGACCACCTGCACACTACCCTGTGACCTGCCCTGCAATGGTTAGAGCACATAAGGAAAACACAGCAAATCTCATCGAAACGGCAACAGCCAATGTGATGGCAATGGCTGATAAGATCTGATCTTGGATCAGTCCTGAGATCAAGGTCATCAAATCGATCATGCACTGCTGGCACCCAAACCTGTTTCCATCAGAAAAAGTGACAAAGAAATGTGTCATGCCATTTCCAATGTACATATTTCCAACAGAAAAAGGTTTGAGACAATGGAAAATGCCTTTTTCTAAGGCAAAAAATTGCCAAAAAAAATGGTATGACACATTTCTTTGTCACTTTTTCTGATGGAAACAGGTTTGGGTGCCAGCAGTGATGATTGATACCAGGCCACTACATCACAATGCCACCGGTGCACGCACAAAATGATATGACCATTGATGACAAAGCAGCCTATTCAGGCAAGAAAAGAATGAGGGCACAATGATGGGACAGGATACATAGGAGGATGGAGGGATTTGGCCGATGGAAAAAGAATGGGCAAACAATTAGCCAGGCCAAGCCTCTAGAAGAACAAAAACTCACCAACTGATGCTTGGATATAACTACAACTTGATGGTGATGAGCCCCTGGTTTGGCTCAATGCATTTTAAGTCTTTTACACACTATTTAGCACTAGGCCAAGGTGGCAAGACTCCAGCACTCCTCTATGAACAAGTCCCCAATTCAGTACCATTGCTTCCTTGCATGCAAGTACAACACCTAGGAGCCACAGAACAATACTTATGTGCCAGCTGTCCTTGCCGCCCACTCCCTGGCAGGTCATGGGCACTACCAGCTTGCTGGCTTCCTTCCCCATGAGTCCACTCCCATTAGATCCAAACTCAATGTGTCTTGATCATGTGATGCATCATGTCCTCTATCTGCATGTGCTGCCCCTTGTCAAACTTTGATGTCTGATGGACATCATGCTACCATCTCTGCATCTTGCCTCCACACTCTGCCAGTAGTTGCTGCTGCCAGCCTTACTTTCCTCTTCGAGTCTAATTCCTACTATGCCTGCTTTTGACTTAATGATAACAGCTGACTAACAGCTGGCACTTTCTGTCACTGCCACCACACACCACATTACAATTTAGCACCCACCTTCGCCACAACCTGGTCACAAGACTAATGCTTTGCACATTACCTAGCAGCACACTTTAGCTAGCTGCCTGCATGACCATTCCTGAGTAGCATTTACCTTCATTATAGTATCATTAATGGACCCTTACTTACATTTTCATTAGCAGTGGCTATTAGAAATCATTGCCAACCCTTCACTAAGTCGCTACCTTTACTTACTATAAATACTTTAACTTTTGTCAGTAACAAATCATCCAATTGCACCAAGCACCTTTTGCCCCACAGTCCAGATCTCTAAGTTCACTTGAGGTGCTAAGCAATTAGCAGTCTTGCTTCTTTTCTTCTGCATTAAATCTCTTTGTCAGGTTCTGCTGACCTGGGGGCCTTTCCTAGTAAGCAATGACCTTACAAGGCGCAAACAAGTGCTGAACTATGTAGATGTGGCGTTGAGAGCTCTGGGAGGCATTCTGGGGCACAAGATGGCAGGGAGAGTAAGTTCTGAGATTACAGGACTTGCTCCAGGTTTGAGCTGTGGGCTGGGAGTCAAGTTGATGGAGGGGTTCCAGCGACAAGACAAAATTAGAGTGTTAGACTTTAGTGCATGCCAGTTAATGAGGTGCATGCCAAATAATAGGTCAAAGCAAGCATGAAGGAGACTAAATAAGCACAAAGAGAAAATCAGACAGAAGTTTTAGGAGAACAGAGACACAGGTTGTTATTGTTAATATCAAGACTAAGGTACATGGGAGCTACCTATGGTCTTTATATACTACAGGTGGGAGGGGTGTGGTCTAAGAAGAGTTCTGGGGCAGATTCCAGGATTCTATGAGTGGCAGTGGAGCAGAGGGCAGCTATATTGAGGAGATTGCACAGGTGCACCATAAGATTGACAGTGGTTTGAGCATTCAGTGATTGGCATGATGTGTGATGGCTGAGTGGCCTGTGTGGGGTTTGAGTGATCTGCATGTGGGCTGAGAGGTCCTTGTAATGGTTTGGAGTGATGCATGATGGCCCAGGATGCATGATAGCCTGGAATGATGCATGATAGCTCAGGAAAGTGCATGATAGCCCAGAGTGATGCATGATAGTTTGGGGAAGTGCATGATGGCAGCATGCTGCAGGTGGGGCCTATAGAGGTGGCATGGTTGGTGGGCATTAGGAGAGCCAGGGATAGTGGAGAGGTTGGGTTCTGGGGGAGGGATGCTGGGGCATGCGGATTGTAACATTACCCCCCCTTCAGCGCTGAGACCCTTCAAAGCATGCATGGCCAGGCTGGCCTCAGCATGAGAAACTCAGGCATTGTTGATGTTTCAGACATCTCCCTATGTTGCATCCCTTGCCTATGCCTTCACATTCCCTGACACCACCCGCTACCAGTGGGGTGGTTGAATATCTCGTGTGGGAGGCCCGAGATAGTCAGTACTGCTGCCAACAAGACCGGGAGCAGATAGCGACTATATACCATGAACATGGGTGGAGTCAGCTTCTTCATCTGGCAGACTAACCTTCTGTTTTTAGAGCAATCCTTGCAGGTCCCAAAAGCAGGGCCTAGTAGTGCATCTTTCTCATAGGCCTCAGGAGTAGAGCCTGGTTGAGCATCTTGGGTTGTGCCAACATTTACACAAATGACAGTCCAGCCCCACCCCCACATTCCTTCTCCCCTGTCATCCCCACATTGCCTCCTGCATTCTGACATAGCTCCTGGTGTCATCTCAGTGGTCCCTGAAGATCAGTGTGTCCCATTGGTGGCAATGATGGAGGAAGTGTATCAGTATGCCCTGGTCCACCTCCAAAGTCCCTCTCATCAGTCATGGTGTGTAAACAGTAGTCTGGTAAGTGTCTTCACATAGTTAGCTGGATCCTAGTTGATTTTTTCAAGTGCATTCACTGCTCTCATCAGAGGGTGCAGTGCGAGTTTGCGGCTCTAGAGGCAGGCTTGTGGTGGGACTTGTCCATCTGTGAGGCCTGCTGGGCCAACCATGAGCAATGTTCCATGTCAGCATTGTGAAAGGCTTGTTGCATGTGAAAGGAGCAGAGGTGGAGCCTGGAGTGGGTGACAAGACAGATAGGGTTCAAGGTTTGGGACTAAGTAGTGGAGCAGGACTCTGAGTTGTCCCAAGAAGAGTGGGAGGGTGGGGAAGAATCACTAGTTCAAGGGGAGCCCAGCCCATCAGAGGTGGCCAGGGTAACTTAGCGGGTGGGAGGGATGACTATCAGGGTAGGAGGAGCTTCTAGGGGATGGCCCAACAAGGGCAAGCACAGAGCCTCTTGTAAGGGCAAGGCTTAGCATCTATGGAACTCCTTCCTCAGAGCAGTGATGTGAGCGTCAAGCGAGAGTCAAGCGGGCACAGAGGCAGGCAAGAGTCAGGCGAGGAGCAGGTAAGGCAAGCAGAGGGTCAGATGTCACTAGGGAAGCTTACAGTTGAGTCAGTGGATAGGCCAGGGGAATACTGCTATTGTTCAGCCTGGGGATATGCTATTCATAGGCTGCCTATATATACTACATCAGTGGCTGTACAGTTACTAATACTATTTGACTAAGCGGGCCCCAGTATGTAATGGAGTATGTTTAACAACAATCAATGCTGAGTAAGGTCCATGCATATGACTCATCAAGACTGACTACTAGGAGATGGAAGGGGATAGGATGGGCCAAGCAGTCATTCAGATGTGCTAAGAGTGGGCGCATTGTCGGACTAAGCTCAGGATAGAGTTGGACACAGTCCAGAGACCAGTCCTCTTACACCTCCCCTTTGAAGTGAGCATCAAAGAGGACCTGGATGGAGTGGTCTTGGTCCTCGTCCTTGGGTGGGTTCTGGGTGCCCCTTACCTTAGCAATGTTCTCTCCATTGTCTAGCTGCCCCCTGGAGTTGAATGTGAGGGAGCTAAGAAAGTGGCTGCAGCAGGTAGAGCAGGAAGTCCAGGAGCTGTCAGACCAGCACCAGGTGATGGCAGGTCACCTTTGCAAGGCACAGATGGAGGCATCCTGAGCACAAGAGGATATGAGGGAGGCAATAGAGGCCCGTCAGAGGGCTGAGCAGGACATGGAGGCCACATCTTGTGAGCGTGACATGGTGGTTGAGGTGCAGGGGGAGATGGAGGAGGAGTTGGAAGCGCTCTAGAGTAGATTGAAGCAGGAGTCAGAGAGGGGCATGCAGGCTGGGACAGACTATATGGGGATAGTGATGTGGCTCTTGCACAACCTGGTGACAGTGCAGCTCGTCTTGCTTCATGCATTTTTCTTTGTCCTTCTCTGGGCTTTGCTAACTATCTTCTTCAGATTGGGCCTGGGAGCATTGCTAGCTCCTGAACAGAGCAGCCTCAGCACTGTCATTTCTCCAGGATGGCCAGCAGAAGGGCCCTGCTGGGATGTCACCGGGCCTCAAGCAAGGAGTGGGGTAGCTGGAGAGGTCAGTGGGAGGGCACCAGTGGCAAAACGTCTCAATCTCCAGGATGTGGTTCGAGCACATTGATGAGCCTCTGGCTTGACTCAGCACGAAACCAGTAAATAACAAAGTCACAAGCATTAGTCACAACAATGCTATGGGAACAGCACATGCCTAGAATGCACCAGTAGCAAGATATACAACCACCAGTACATTAGTGATCATAGCAATTATCAGCATCAAGGTAATCACTGACATCACAGCAATCACTTGGCACCATGGCCACTTGGCACCATAGTCAGCCACCAATACAGATAGGCTCCTGGCACCCGACACCACTTGGCGCACCCACCGAAGTATACTAGCACCCAATATACCCAATCACCTGGTCCCATAACACATGCTCTCAATACAGTTGGCAGCTGCTCACTTCCTCATTGCGGCAAGCAACAGGTCCTTGATATTGATATCACCCACTGCACAGGTGCCTGGGACCCTCATAAATACAGAGAGTGGGTGCACTACATTCATTGATGCCCAATAGCTTTTTCTTTACCTTCTTATTTTTCTTACTTATTGCTTTCTTTATTAAAGTCTGAGCCTCTTGGCGACGGCAATTAACTAGTATAAATACTTCACCTCTTGTAGTAGCACACCAGCAAATTATATTTCAGTTCACACCTCTCACACTTCAGATTTCACTGGCACTCTCCCAAGTCACCAATGAAACTCAAGTCTTTTCTCAATTGCTCACCTCACGCTTGCTTCTGAAAACCTCATGCCTTGCACCTACGGCAGGCACTTGCACTTAGAATTACGCTAAGCTTCCATTATACCTCTACTGCCTTTTTTAGTCACTAACACCTAGCGTCGCCTTTTTGTGAACTTTGGGTTAACCCTTAGCTCACACTCTTCTAGTATCTACCCCTTAGTGCCTTGCACCAACTGCCTTTACCAATCCCCCTATGTACATCTCTTTAGGAACCTTGATTCCCCTAGGGCTCTTGTTCTACCAACAACCACTTGGTGCCAACAACTGCCATCTCCCACACACTCTTACTGCCCATTTTAACGAGTTCTCTGAGACCTGCCCAGTATTTCCCTGTATAACTTAGTGCACCCAACACAGAATAGTGGCTAGTGTCTGTAACTGTAATAGCATTAGCTAACTTTTTAGGCATCATCAATGTACTAATAGAGGGTGACTCGCTCCTGTCCTTCAAGCAGATGTTGGTGGCCATGACAGTGTCAGGGGACTGTTCCTTTTCTGGAGCGTCTGGCTCTACTCTGGACTTAGTCATAAGACCAATTACTCATTGGCTGGCTGTCTGTGCTTCCCAACCCCCTTTTGTCTAGTATTAGTCACCTTGTATGAGTCATATGACAAGACACTTACTCATCACCAATTATTATTAGTCAGTTTCCTTTACATACTGCGGCCCATTCAGTCAGAAGTAGTTAGTCAAACGTACACAGCGATGTAGTATATAAGGAGGCCTGAGGATAGCATATCCTCAGGCCTAACAATAGCAGTGTTACACAGTCTATCCAGCTAACTGACTGTAAGCCTACCCAGTGAGACCAATCCCCCTTGCTCATTGACCTTGCCCCTTGCTTGCCGTCTCTGCCTGCTGCTCGCCTGCCTCACCACTCGCTGGTGGCTCGCTGGACTTCTTGCTTGTTGCTCATGTCGTGCTTGTGCGTGGTAAGTATAATCATGGGTAGCACTTCCCTTACAGACAGTGAAGTATGCACTGGGGGTCTTGGAGGAGGAGCTGGAGGATTTGATGGGGAGGTCGATGGGTCTGGGGCTCCTGTGAGGGTTCTGCAAAAAACTTCTCTTTTCTCTTTAGTTATGAGCATCTTTTTTTTGGTAGTGCTTGGTACTTGTAGCAAAATGTACTTATAGCCTGTAAATATTACCTTGTCCTGCCTGCTACAGTGGCCCTATAGGGAACAGTAAGTGAATTTTGCAGGATAAAAGATGGGTAGCAGGAACTAAAATAAGAAGAAAAAATGAGAGAACGTAAGTGAATAGAGAGAATTAAAGAGAGAATGAGAGCAGAGGAAATATACATGGGAGTTGAATCCCTAATTGAACCAGAGGCAAGTTATGCCCACTATTGCTAACTGTAGGGTCAGAGTCCAGGAGCAGGAGGCCTCGGTGATGATGCCCCAAAAGTTAACTAATGCTGTTACAAATACAAGCACTAGCCACTATCCTGTGTTAGGTGTGCTAAGTTATTTGGGGAAGTACTGGGCAGGTCTCAGAAAACTCATTTGACATGTGCAGCAATAGTGTATGAGAAGTAGTGGCCATTGGCACTAAGCGGTTGTCAGTAGAGCAGAGGCCCTGGGTGAACCAAAGTCTCAAAAGAGGAGTATGTAGGGAGATTGCTAAAGGCAGTTGGCGCTAGGCACTAAGGGGTCAGTACTAGAAGAGTGTGAGCTAAGGGCTAACCCAAAGTTCACAAAAAAGAGGGGAGGCGCTAGGTGTTTAGCGACTTCAGGAGGTAGTAGAGGTGTAACAAAAGCTTAGCATAGTTCTAAGTGCGAGTGCCTGCTGTATGTGCAAGGTGCAAGGTCCCAAGAAATAAATGTGAGATGAGCGACTAAGGAAAGATTTAAGTTCTTTTAGGAACTTGGAAGAGTGCTAATGAAATCTGAAGTGTGAGTGGTGTAAACTCAGGTATAATTTGCTGCTTTGCTACTACAAGAAGTGAAGTATTTATACTAGTTAATTGCCATCTCCAAGAGGCTCAGACTTCAGTAAAGAAAGCAGTGAGTGAGAAAAATAAGAAAGTAGAGAAAAAGTTGTTGGGCACCAATGAATGTAGTGTGCCCACTCTCTGTATTTATGAGGGTCCCAGGCATTTGTGCGGTGGGTGATACCAATACTAAGAAATGGTTGTGTGCTGCAATGAGAAAGTGAGCAGCCACCAACTGTATTGGGAGCGTGTGCAATGGGACTGGGTGATCAGGTATATTGGGTGCCTAGTGTATTATAGCAAGCATGCCAAGTGGTGCTGGGCACTGGGAGCCTATCTGCATCAGTGGCTGGCTGTAGTGCCAGGTGGCCATGGCACCGAGTGATGTTGGTGATTGCCTTGATGTCAGTAATTGCCATGATCTTGGTGATTGCCTCACTGCCAATGATTGCCATGATTGCCAATGTACTGGTGGTTGTGTATCTTGCTATGGATGCGTTCCAGATGCACGCTATTTCCATAGTGTCATCTTGATTAGTGCTTGTGAATATTATTTGTTGGTTTCCGTGCTGAGCCCAGCCAGAGGCTCATCAACAGTGGGTGCACCAAGTGGTGCCAGGTGCTGGAAGACTATTCTGCATTGGTGGCTGGCTGTGGTGCCAGGTGGCCATGATGCTGAGCAATTGCCATGATGTTAGTGATTGCCATGTTGTCAGTGATTGCCTTGATGTTGGTGATTGCCTTGATGTCGGTGATCACCTTGCTGCCAATGATTGCCATGATTGCCAATGTACCAGTGGTTGTGTATTTTGCTACAGGTGCGTTCCAGGCACATGCTATTCCCATGGCATCATCTTGATTAGTGCTCATGAATATCACTTTCTGTGCTGAGCCCAGCCAAAGGCTCATTACTGGGCACCATTGTTGGAAGTCCCAGAGTTTGTTGGGGGCTCCAGTGAGGTTATCAAGAGGTTCTTAGGTGTCATCCTCTGGGCCATTGATGACACCCAAAAAAGGTAATCTAATGCAGAGAATTATCACTTTCACTAGCTACGGTTCTATGTTGGGCACGCTAAGTTTGTGAGGGAGATCTCAACAGGTCCCAGAAAATGCGCCAAGGGGCTGTAAACGGGTATGGGAAACTGGCAGTTGTAAAGCACCAATGGGCAGGAGGTTAATAATGACTAATGACTTGTAACAGGTGCGTAACAATGCTTGGCATAGTCCTAAGCGTGTATGCCTTGCCATAAGTATAAGGTGCAAATCAACAACAGTTGGCAATGTATCATATTCAAGAGGAGAGCAAGAGCATAAGTTCCTTTGGCAACTCAGAGGGGCGCTAATGAAACCTGTTGTCTAGTGGGTAGGAACAAGGGGTATTATTTGCTGGTGACTACTACAACAAGTGAGGTATTTAAACTGGCAAATGGTCATTGCCAAGAGGCTGAGACTTGAGTAAAGAAAGTGGTACGAGCCAGAAAGTAAGTAAAAGAAAGAAGGAAGAAAAACTAATGGTGCACCAATGAATACACCGTGCTCACACTCCTATTTGACTGGGTGTCCAGGGCACCTGTGCAGTGGGCATCACCAATAACAAAGGTTAAA
Organism: Termitomyces sp. T70a; assembly: GCA_017657195.1. Classification (NCBI taxonomy): domain Eukaryota; kingdom Fungi; phylum Basidiomycota; class Agaricomycetes; order Agaricales; family Lyophyllaceae; genus Termitomyces; species Termitomyces sp. T70a. Next base: position 103,928 of record JAGGAT010000047.1, read on the forward strand.
CATGTGCCGCCGCGAGTGGTGGAGCAGCAGCCAATGGTATTAGGCATGTGTCCATTGTGTCTGGGCAATTGACTGGCTAGGCACCAATGTATTGCTGCCTAGGGGGTTCGGGCTGAGGCGCCAAGAGGTGCTGGGCACCATGTTGGGGTCTGTCATTTGCTGAGGGGGCTTTTGCTGAGATGCCAAAGGGTGTTGTGACATCAGTGATTGCTGTTGGTGGCCGTTAGTGGTTGTGTATGCTCATATTTGGTAGTCCCCTGCATGTGCTGTTCACGTGGTATGGTTGTGGCCATGGCTCGTAACCTTGCTGTGTCCTGTTGCTGTGCTGATATTGGGCCAAATCTCATTACCATATCCCTTCCATCACACCAGGTAGTGGGGGTGACTTTGTATATCCTGAGAGTTAAGGACTTCATCAACTTTGTAGTGATACTCATCCTCAACCTCTACAGGTGGGGGTGGTTTGGGGCATCATATCAGGAAGGGGTCCAGGGAGTGCTGCTTGAGGAAACGTATGTGGAACACCAGGTGGAGTCTCTTCAGACCCAGGAAAAGCTTGAGCTCATAGGCATGCAAAGAGACCTTCTGGAGGGTCTTGAAGGAGCCGAACTGCTTGTGGTCTAGTTTGGAGGAGGAGCATCAGGTGTGAAGGTGATGTCAGTCCAACCATACCTTTGTCCTGGAGCTCCAATTGGGAGCGTCCTCTCATTTAGCATCAGCATGTTTGGCATAAGCTCAGTTGGCAACATTGATTTCTTTGCAAAGGAATTCCTGGAAGGATCAGAGGCCTTGAGCAACTTTGCATGCAGCATAAAAGGGAATGTTCTTGAGCGAGAGGGTGAGCTAGAGGTGATATCCCTTGTTGGCAAAGAAGGGCAAAACACTGGTAGCAGAATGCAGAATATTTTTATATGTGAATTCAGCCAATGGGAGTTCTGCATGCCAGTCATCCTGAAGGTAGTTCACATAGAGCTGGAGGTACTGTTCAAGAGCCTGGTTGACTTACTCTGTTTGCCTGTCAGTCTCTGGATAGTAGGTCATGGAGAGGTTAGCTTTTATGTTGAGTGCCTTACACAGTAATGTCCAGAACTTGGAGACAAACAGGGAACCCTAGTCAGAAACTATGTTATCCGGAAATCCATGTTTGGCAAAGACATGTTCAAGAAAGAGTTGGGCAAACTCTGGAGCAGTATTTGTGGTGTGACAGGGTATGAAGATGCCCTGTTTGATTAGCCTGCAGACAACAATGAGAATAGCATTGAACCCATCTGACTCTAGGAGCTCAACAATGTGGTCCATAAATATGGAGGCCCAAGGCCATCGCCTCATAGGAAGGAGTTTCAGCAGTCTATAAGGCCAGTGCTGGGGGACCTTGGCTCAGAGACAGGGCTCACATGTGCACACATATTGGGTTACATCTTTCTTGAGGCCTGGCCAAAAATAAGTCCAGGAAATGAGCTGTAGGGTCTTACATATTCCCAGATGTCCCCAAAGCTTGTGATCATAGTGCTGGTGGAGGATGTTGAGCCAGAGTCAGGCGTGGTCAGGGACATAGATGCGACTGTGGCAGAGGAGGAGTCTGCCATTGGGGGAGAGTGTCATGACTCCCCACCAACCCCGAGACCAACCAAAAGCCTCTCCACCCAACGTCTCGCCACGGCCTCACCCATATGCACTCTGGACCATTAAGCATCACCCTGGGACCATCACGCAGATTACCTGGCTATCATGCAGATCACCTGGCCATCACTGATTGCGCCACTACCGGACCCTCAGTCAATCTTGTGGGTCCACGTGTGATCTCCCCAATACAACCACCAGCCGCCCCGCCACCATGCATACAATCCCACGACCCTCCCAGAACCCTTCCTAGACAGTGCTCTCCCCCGCCATAGTATATAAGGACCCTAGGTAGCCCCCATGTATCTCAGTCTCAATATTACCAATAACTATCTGTGTTTTGACCTAACTCTCTGTTCAATCTCCCGCGCTTGTTTCCGTCTCTTCCATGCTTGCCTTAGTCACTTCTCCAGCATACACTACATTGACTGGCACACACACTGCCCCTCTAAGTTTGCTCTGCCTTGTCTCCGGGAACCTCTCCCATCGACTCAACCACTTCCTTCACTAAGTAATCCCAAAATAAGCCCTGTCCCCGGGACTACACTCCTCCCTTGTCTCATGCTCCGGAACTTACCCTGGAGCCCTCAACGCCACATCTACGTTGATGAGCCTCTTACCTGGCTCAACACAGAACACAGCATTTACAGATGCACCATACACTTGCCAACACACTTGCCAACACTTGCCACCTTCCTTGCCACACTTATTCCACACTCTT